>JAODPA010119862.1:0-18248 GCA_025585075.1 Nepenthes mirabilis | reverse complement strand
TATTAAATTTAGTAAATTTGTTGCAAAAGACCTTCCAAATCCTCTTCCTTTGCATTCTCTCACATCTTTTGCCACCTTTTCTCTTCTCTTTCTCCCATTTTTCCCATTTTTTCGTGTAAATGACCAAAAATTAGGTAAAAGATCATTTTATACCTGATCAGTATACTAGCACAAGATAGACACGTATTAGACACCACTTACAAATGTATGTATGCATAGACGTTATATCAGGCAAACCCTAGACGCTATACATTCTATATAATCTACTCATGAATGTCATATAGGTGTTAATCAAGCACAAAATTTTTACTAAAAACACGTATAAGTGTGAGGTAGACATTTATCAGATACTAGATATGATTTTCTCAATTTTATTTTTTTAAAATTTTTATTATATAATTATTTTTAGATTAACTTAATACATAATATTTATAATGTCATAAATATAAATAAAAACTTAGGCATTACACATTATCACAACCTAATAATAAATGAGGTATCAACTTTTCTATTCTGATACATTTTAACTTATTCAATATCTTATTGACTTGAGCTTTGGAGAAACCTCACGAGGTATTCTAATCATGTAACCTCTCATCTACATTTGTAATGTAAAATATTTTGTCGTTGAGGCCTGATCGGCAGCTATCTTCAAGAGGGCTTAATAGTGGTGATTGATCCATTAGACTTTAACAAAATTTGCATACATAAAACAAGATTGGTGTCAAATTTGGAGGGTATTTTTCAAATTAAAATTATTAAATCATCTATAATTGTTTAGTTAATATAATAATTCACGTGATTTTTGGGTATTGAGTTTGCTTTACAGTTCATTAGATAAAGCATGGCCTGAAATTTGTAAATTTGCCCAGGTCTCTCTCAAAGAAAAGTCAACGGCTAGCGCAGGCACTGGCAAAGCCGCCGCACGACGATGTATTACGTATGAAACCTCAGCTGGAGAAGTCTATCGCGTCAAGTTACAGCAGCCATTTTTCCAACTAGCACCAACTCTCATTGGCGGGCGGCCTCGACACCCACCCACTGGGGAAATATGATCTCCCTCTCTCTATCTCGTGGGGGTAGGTGACGAAATTGGATTACAGGGCTGGAGGGAAGAGAAAATTGAAAGTTCAATCATTGGAAATTTCTTGAAAATTTTCGTACCCATTTTCTATTTCCTCTGTTTTTTTTGGTGATTGCATACGAAAATTTGCAATTTTTTCAGTTTTCAAACAAGAATGGTGGTCTATTGAGTCAATAGGTTCATTTCACTATTCAAACCCTAATTTAATTTCCTTACGTAATTGACGTGATTATTAGGCATCAATTCGGTGGGTCTTCTCAATTACTTCATTATTGTCTACTTCTTATTGTTATCTTCTACTGCTTATTATTATCTAAAATATTTGCTGTTATTCTTCGACATTCTTGTATCTCACTCTTCCTTAAAATCACGTCATTGTCAACCCATTTGTTTAATCATCGTTCCTATCTCTACCCAACTTTTGCCTATTCTTCCTTCCACGCTGATTGTCCTTTATATTCTTCTCTTAGTTTGCAGGTTCACATTACCAGCTTTATTTGCAGGTAAATGAATTTGGCCCCTTTTCCTTTTATTCTTTTCACGAACTGGGTTTGCAATTTCATGATTTGGGGCTTCCAAAGTTCTCACTTTTTTCCTACACATGCACTAACTGAAAAGATATTCGGGTTATTTTGTATTTCTGCATCATGCTTTTGATGTTAAGTGTTATCGCAGTTAACTGGGTTTTGGAATTCTCATTTCTCTGCAAGATCTGTAGTTGAGATTGAAATAGTTCGGCTCTTTTTTGGTTCTTCTTCATGCTTCTAATTGATGTGATCATACTGTGAGTTGGACTCTGTTATTCTCATATCTCTTCTATGTCTGCATTCGAGATTAAAATTTCAGAGACTAAACCAATTATAATAGTCACACATGGAGAAATTTGGGTATTTAAATTCTACATGATCCTGCTGCTGATTGGGCTTTCAAAATTTTCAACTCTCGGCTACATGTAAAACTGAGAATTTGAAATCCCGGGTTATTTTTCTTCATGCTTGTGACCATATGTGGTCCTGCTGTTACTCGAACTCCCAACATTTTTGTTTCTCTGTGAAGTCTATTGTTGAGAATTGTGATCGTGCTCGGTCGTTTTTTTATGAGCTGTTTGGAGCTGAATTTAATTGGTTGATGTATGTTTTAAATTCTACATAATCCCGCTGCTGATTGGGCTTCCAAAATTTTCAGTTCTCGGCTACATGTAAAACTGAGAATTTGTAATCTTGGCTTATTTTTCTTCATGCTTTTAATTATATGTGATCCTGCTGTTACTTGAACTCCCGACGTTTTTGTTTCTCTGTGATGACTATAGTTGAGAATTGTGATTGAGCAGTGAGCTGTTTGGAGCTGAATATATTTGGTTGATGGCTGAATTGATCGGTCCTAGACTGTATAGCTGCTGCAATTGTAGAAATCATGTTTCACTTCATGATGATGTAATTTCAAAGGATTTCCAGGTACAATTCAATTTTGGTGCGTTGTGTATGGAATTACATGGAGTTGGAAGCTTTCCTTTCTATTCTTTTAATGAAATACTTCAAAATCCACACAACAATCTAAATCGAGTGCTCAAATCTGTTCTTGTCAAATGAAGGGTTGACTGTTGTTCCATGTTGAGTTAATTGATATGAAAACTGTATTCGAATTGGGTTATTCTCTTGTGAGTGCCACAACAAACAGATGGTCATTAAAAAGATACGTAGTGCTCACGCGTGATACGCTTGGGTAAAGATGCCAAGTAAGGGGTGCACAATTTTTATGCGAGGGTTGATTGAGGATCCGTTGAGGGTCGTTCAAACAACAAAGGAAGTTAAAGGGTTGCACGATATTTGTGTGAGGGTTGGCTGATGGTTTGTCAAAGGTCAGCAAAATAGCACATGATGGGTATTTAAAGGACGCACATGCGCTGTTTGCCTAAAGGAGTGGTGTTGGATAAGCGCTTGAGGAAAGCATGTGCATAGTTTGTCCAGAAAGGTCGTGTGCTGTTTGTTCAGGGAGGTCACGCTAATGCGTGTTTGATCACCACACATGCGCTGATACTAATATAAAGTTTCGCCTAATACAATTTTAGGGTATCTGAAATTATTTTCTCCCACAAAGAGCGCCACACAAAAAAAAGAGAAGAGAAAAAGAGAAAAAAGGAAAATGTTTGGCATTCGATTCAAGTCCGATTTAATTTCTATTTTTTGTTAAGATCAGGTATGTTGTTTTAGTGTTATTTTCTAAGACGTGTTTTATGTGGTTGCTCTTATTTCTGGGTATATTTTTCCTACGGGTTGTTAGGTGCGTTGAGAGAGTAGACATTCAACCATTCTTCACTCATGTTGTAATGAAGGGATTTTTGAGAAATTTATTTTGTAACCAACACTTATTATGGTGGATTTGCTCATAATTTGTTCTTTTTTTTAACTTAATTGAGAAGGATTTTTTATATTAAAAATATAATACATTATTTCATTTCTTATACTCACGAGTTTGGTAGTTAACGTTTGATTGAGGACTTGAGTTTGTTCCGCTGTGCCAAAGGTGCGTGTTTTGACCGAATCCCAACAAGTGATATTAAAGAGTAGGTTTTTCGGGGTTATAAAAATTACAATTTGATAGCGTTGACGTCGAGGAATTTTCTATTCAATGTTGAATAATATAATTGGTAAAATAATTTCATTCTCTGGTAAGAAAATGTGATGAATATTTTAACTCAGATAGGAATGGTTAAAGCACATTGGAATAAGGAGGATAAGTCTGAGAAGACGAATGATGAGGAATGGTAAGATACGAGGGATCTTGCTTATTGCACGATTAAATTGTATATTGTTGGTAACTTTCTTCAGAATGTCATTTGTTTATTAGAGTTAGTGGATATTTATATGAAACTTAAGAGTCAATATAAGTCTAAGTTCTTGACAATAACGTTGCATATGAAGAATAAATTTTGTGGTATTTGATTGTTGGAAGGGGGAAGTTTTGAGAATTATTTGGATGAGTTTAATCGAATTTTGACACAGATGTTGGCACTTGATGAAAAGATCAATAAGGAAGACAAGACGTTAGTATTCTTGACTTCTTTGCTGGCCTTATAAGATCATATTGTCATGACACTACTATTTGGGAAGGACACATTCAACTTTGATGAGGTCATTACTTATAAATGACTCTAGGTGGAAGGGAAGCATTAATGTTTTAGGGGAGCCGAGTCTCATGGTATCTATTAGCAGTTGAGGGCACGAGAAATCAAGGAACAAAGGCGGCAAATTGGTGAAGAGAAACAGCTGGTCCAAGTTTCAGGATATAGAATATTTTCATTGCAATAAGAAGGATCACATAAAGTGAGATTACTTCAAGAAAAAGTAGGACAAGGAGGGCGGTGGCAAATGACAAGAGAGGAGGGATGTTACGGCCCAAGACTAAAATGGGTCTTAATAATAATCCAGAATACAAATGACTCATAAAATTAAATCTCAAAACAATAACCAAAAACAAAATCCAATTCTGCACGTGACCTGACGACAATCCATACAACATCAACATTCAATAATAACAAATCAGAATACAAATTATTCATAAAATCCCATCAGATAACTCATTCGGGTAAACAAAATAATCGCAACCTGCAGTAATAAAAGCACCGATTCGTCACAAACCAAACACCACAAATATCCCAACAACGAAAATAAACCAAACTCTGATTCCATAATAATAAAACATACAATCATCATTTCGGTTGTCGCCCTAAACAATACCAAAATACATTTGACATAAATACAAGCCGAATACAAGGATAATACTCACCAAAAATATATGAAACTTCAATTAAATCTGCATCCGAGTTCCCTGCAATGTATCCGTAACCTACTAATCTGAAGGGGTAAGAACAATGAAAATGAGAGTTGAAAGCTCAACAAGTATTAATATATATAATATATAACAAACGATGCGTCGATAAATAGAATGAAAGGAATCAAAATGCATACAAAAGCCCATAAACATCAATATCCAAATGTCCGCAATATCATATCAACGAAAGCCTGAATGTGGTTTTGTACTCAAAAGTATAATTCGAAATGAAGATAAAAAATTTCAAATATACGAGATCAACGGAATTCCCAACTATGGGCAAAACCTGTGAGCCTTAATCAAAGTCTCAAATACCAATCAATGCAGGTAAAACATATAAAAAATCTAAAATACACACAAATCAGAGAACCAAAGACCGAAAGACTAACTCGAGTAAGTGTTACACGTACTCCTTGTAATTTTAGGCCATAAACTACTATTTAGACTCTTAGGCAGGCTGTCTACATATTATCTCCTATATAGACGGAGCTGAACACCGCTTTCTTTTGCCACCTGTAGATGATAGGTGCACTACTCAAATCTGTCTAATATATTAAGACGTTCGAATATATTAGTTTTGTTCAATTTCTTACGATAGTTCTCATAAAAATACAACCAAGAAGGATTTTTATATCACATATCAAGGCTTTTTTTATCTGGCAAAAAAGGTCAAAGTTTTTACTCAGGAAGGTCAAATCACAAAGCTTTTCCATCGGAAAAAGTCACATATCGAATAACATAATGAAGATAGAGCCCGACCCGAAGTACAATGTATGGATACCACACGTACGGCCCATATGTAAGTTTTCATGACTTTCTCTTTACAAATATACTTACACATAAACATAACATCTTAAAACATTTACTTATTTTTCACAAAACAAGTAAAATCCTCAAATAATAGTAAAATTGAAACAAAACCTCAAAATAACTAGTAAAAGTGACATGCATACATGAGGAAGTCAAATAGGGTAAATAAAACTAACATGCATGTATATTAAATCTGCCAAATGCAAGTGTAAATAACCGAAAACATAAATAAAACTTCTCTCTCTCTCTCTTCTTTTGCGCACTAGTGCCGCCTCAGGTGCCCCTTGAGAGCTCTCATACTAAAATCCATGCTCAAGCACTACCTCAGGCATTCCTCTGGTGCACCTGCATGGGAATCTACACTCGAGCGCGTGTCAGGCGTGCATGAGGCGTTAATTTTCCTCCTTGCTCTGAATATCCTTCAAATTCCACATTACATAATTATTTCCAATATATCCAATTTAACCAAAAATAAACTAATAATATCAAATTAAATCAGGCGGGAATTGGGTATTACAAGAGATCATAATGGAAATAATCGAGCCTCTATCACTACTTGTGGAGATCCCTCATCGTCCACACGGGAGAGACATGGAGATTTACAAGCCAGGAGACGAATTGAGTAATAGATAGCGGTTCCTTACACCATGCGATGTTGAGGAAATCTCTTTTCATTTCCTATACGCTTGATAATTATGGGGTATTGAAGATGTATAATGATGGCTTTTTGAGAGTAGTTGGCATTGGGGACGTTAGTTTGTGGATAAGCAATGGGATAAAACTCATATTGAAGTGTGTGCAACATGTCTTGAATATACAATTGAATGTGATTTCAATTGAAAAATTTAATTGAAAAGGCTTTTGCACAGTGTTTGGAAAAGGCCAGTGAAAAATTACCAAAGACGCCTTGGTTGTAATAGGGGGAAGTAAGTATTCAAGTTGGTACTTGATGAAGGTTTCGGTTGCTAAGAGTGACGCCAAGGTGACTAATATCAATGGGGGTATTGGTCAATGTAACAAAAAGCAGCCAAGGAGGAGTGCAAGGGGAGTGACTTTACCGTGGAGAAGAAGTCGAAGGGGAGTGGAAATATTCTAAATTCGATAAAGCAGAAGAGGGTGTTATTTAAGCTTGTGAAAGCGAATGCTGAAGTTATCGAAGGGCAACAAATGGCAATAGCCAGTAAAGACAAAGGGTCTCTCATGAGGTCGTGAGGGAAAATTTGTTGGGTTTTGTGCCACTCCTTTATAGGTGTTACAACAAACAGATGGTTATTGGGAAAATGTGCGATGCTTGCTTGTGGTATGGTCAGGCGAAGATGTCAAGCAATAGTCGCAAGATACTCTTGTAAGGGTCAACTGTGGATCGGTTAAGGGTCGTTTAAGTGACAACCGAAGTCGAAGGGACATGTGATATTTGTGCGAGTGTTGGTCGATGCTCGATTAAAGATCAACAAAGTAGCTTATGATGGGCATTTAAGAGACGCACGTGAGTTGGTATCAGAGAATTAAAAGCTTGAATTCTATTTTTGTGATCAGTAAATTGAAAGCTTTATTCAGAGAGAGCATCCATATACTATTGAGAAAATATTGTTAGAATTCCATAAATAAATAAATTAATATATTTATTTATTTATAGTGTATATTCCATGGATATTTTGGAGAGAACCACTTCTTAGTTATGGTTTTCATTATATTTGAAATGGGTTAGGCTTTAAGCTGACTTATGAAAGAATCTTCTAGATCTATAAGTTGAAGTTGGACAAATAGAGGGTTGTCCCAATTAGCTTTTGGCATCTCTAGAAGCTTACACAAGTTTCTTCCTCTTTTTTTAAACTCAGTGAGGTAACTTTATTTGTCAAGGTTTATGTATAGATAGACTATGCTCTTGGGTTTCACCCTCGCCAAAGGAAGCCTCTTGTTTTAACTTGAAACTTAACATCTTATAAGCATGATTAACTTTATATGAATATTGGAGAGGCTTTGCCACCGTTTGATATATATAGATAATGTACATGAGAGTTGAAGCTCTTCCAAAAATGGGTAGTTAAATATGACAGAATTGACAATCTATATGCCTTCAAAATATCAGATGAAGACATGAAAGTCCTCCAAAAAGGTCCGCGATTAGCTTGTGTAGCTACTATTGAGTGTCCCTTGCCATAGAATATGGATGATCTTTAAAATAAATAAGATACTATGAGATAACCTCACAAACTTGATAATTAGTTTATTAGTTTCTTGTAAGTATTCCACATAAGTCAAAAGTATCTATGATTATTTTTTTTTTTGAAATGTACATAATTAATAAAGAAAAAAAGTTATCTAAAATATCTTCCACTTTAAAATATTGAGCCAAGTACATAATTTTCATAACATATAAGAACGCGTGGAATCATAGAATCATGTCATGCTAAGTATTGTGGTCATATACATGTGTGTAGCAGTGCCAAAGCGCAACGGCATCTGGTATACACCCCAAAGGCTTCACGTATACCAAATGCATTTCCAAAGACTTTCTGTCACAAATGTACAAATGTTACATAGAAATGATTCCCAAGAAGATATAACATGATGTTCAAAGTTTAATCATGTTTAAAGAAAATTGATGATTAGAAATTACAAAAGGGTCTTCATGAACATGTAGCAAATTATTTATTTTCTAGGTTTTGAAACCAATTTTCTAACAGGATCATTCAAATGGAAATTTTTATGTAAATTTTATTGTCCACTCGCATAGACTTTGTAATGTAATATCTAGCTTACTCTTAAAGTTTCCAAAATGGAACTCTGCACCAAATCCTCTCCTATACCCAAACATACATTAACACTTGTGTTTCACTGCTAGATTAGACATTGACCCAAGTATGCATAAGACAAACGAAACGTTTATTTGTTTAAGAACTAGAATTCTGAGTAAGATTTGTATGCCGTTATCTCATTTCTCCAGCTCATCTTGCATGGCACTCTAAACCTAAAATCTCTCAGTTTAGCATGCTAGTTATATATCATTTAGTTCTACCATTAAATAATCTTACCACAACTTGTAGTACCCAAGTCCACCTGCTATTTTTCTTAAGCATTTGCTCATGCATTTACGTAAAATTAGTCCTCAAAATCTTCAAAATAGCTCTTAACAAATAAATTTATCAATTCTTATTCATTGCATAACTTAAAATCCCCCAATCAAATGATGACATAAAACTAACATAAAACCAAGGCTAGGCACTTGGATTTAAATTTCCTTAAAGAAAATTCTTACTAAGATAAATCGAAGAAATGACCTCAAGATACCAAGATTCTTCTCGCAACAAGGAAATCCAAGACTATATAATTTTTCCTTAGGAATTCTAACCAAAAATCAGGTTTCTAACACTTTATTTTCCCATTTCTTTTTTCTCTCTCTCATGTCTCTCAGCTCCTTGCTGTTTCTGCTTTCCTGTTTCCCTTTTTTGGACCAACAGCTTCTGCTGCTCCATATTCTCCTTATCCTTAACCCCTTACCTGCAGTGGCAGCCGGCACCTGGTGCGTTCTGCTTGTACAGTTTTTATTTTTTCCTTTTTATTCTTTTATCAATTGTTAGTTGGCAGGTGCATTAGCACCTGCAAATTTCATTCCATACAGGCCTCAATTCTGGTCACTGGGTGACACTTGTCACAAACATATTGGTAAAACCCCTTTTGGATCTCACATTTTTGCTCAAAACTCTTCTCAGTTCATCAATCATCTTAAGTCACAGATGACACAGTATGCTCTACAGAAACATTTTCCTAATTACAATCTAAAGGTACAATCTAAAGGTAGATCCCAAGGTAGAGATTGGAATTTGATTCTCACTTCCTGCACCACGATTTGATCGTGCTTGATGGGTATAGCTCTCTGAAAATGGCTTCTATTGCTTTTCCCTCTGAGAGTTTTCTATCCAAACGCTCCATGATAGTCATGACACTGGCCTTCCTCTTAGCTTCATTAGTGGCAAAGTTAGTTCCATAACCTCTTGAATATCTACAAGTAAAGAAGAGGTGGTCTCTGGTTTCAGGCTTTCTCCACGGAAAGTGTCTGATTCGTCTGCCATAATGATAGGGATCCTGCTTCTAGGGTCCAATACCAAGCAAGAATCAGCTGCAGACTCCTCCAAATTTCGCAATACACTCAACACCACAGAACGGCCCACACTAGGGTTCACTGAAATTCAATACTTAAATGATAATATCGGATTCAATAATCGAAGTCCACAATTATATAATAATATGGTGACTTGATTACACATGTAAGGAAATGAATGTCTGGAGGAGAATTACTCAATTGGTCCTCGATTAGCCCAAGCATTTCTAAGAACAAAATCTAGGAAGAGCCAAAGAAAGATTTGAAATAGGATCATACAATTGACCTTAAGTTGACCAAAGCAACTGTGAAATTTAGAAAACCCGACAGAAATACCCATAAGGGTTTTAAGCTCTTAAGCAGTCGTCTCAAAATTAATTCACAAATGGCCAAAATATTTTCCCTCTCCTTACCTTTCTCTCATTTATAACCAACTTTACCTTAATGATGCCTAAAACTATAACTACAACAATGCCCATACTGTAGCTGCTTTGCACTTGAGCTTCCACTTGGCTTGTTTGTGTTCAGCCGTAGTTTGACACAACGTGGTGGGTTGGCCCTACTGAGCTTGGCAACTTGGACCTCTGTAGTCCAGCTGCGGATTGGCATCACTTAAGCTTGGTCATCCGATCCCCTGTAGTGCGGCGCTTGGTGTACTCGGCTCTCACGATGTCAGTGTCTTGGCAGTTCGGCATCTGGATTCTACCGATAGCTGTTTGGATGCCTTTCTGCTGTCTGGTTAATTTTCCCTCTTCTTAACAACAGGTCTTTTGCAGATAATGTATTCCTTACGGCTAGCAAGTATGATGGAGTGCCTTGCATATTTCTTGTGGCCAACACCATCTTATACAAGCTGATTGACTCTTCTTGCTCCACCAAGAAGTCATAAGGAGCACTGACTGAAAATATGTCTTTTTCTTATTTCCACATACTGCCATGTATATATACTCTGATTGCTTCTTTCATCTTGTCTCTGGCTTCAATTGTATTCATCCATATCCATGAATCTTTCTGTTGCTTCTGAACAGACAAAATGGTGGCTTCCTTCACGTAGTAGATTATTACCCACTGTCTCCTTTGGCCTGTACATCTCTCTCCAAGCAATTAATGCCTTTCTTTTATTTAAAATAGGGCCAAAACAAATGGAAGCTTTAAATAGGCTCTCAATCTCAGCGATCACATTCTTAGGCAATAGGAAAATCTGCTGCCAAGCAATCAGTCATGAGTGAGCATGTACCTAGTGGCCCCTATTCTTCTCATCTTGTGTTTAGACTAAATTGGAATCTCCCATTAGAAGCCAAGACTCTTAAACAATTTCCTACGATAAAGCTTGCCTCTGGCCAAGAGTTCATTGCGGATCTAGCTTATGGTTACTGGGGTCAATTCATCCCAGAGAATTTTTTTTATTAATGAATAATTGAATTGAAAATTTTTTTATTGACCCACTAAAATTTTATAATGACCCCACTGAATTAATTTCTAGACCATTGAAATCTACTTATCTCTATAAGACTGCTAATTTTCATAATTGTTTTACCAAAAAACAACAACGTTATTGTTTTAAATTTACTCTTTTAAATGGATAGTGATACTGTGGAAGTGATGACGCGATATCAATATATATTGGCCGATATTTTATTCTATGGTGTAATTGCCATCTTTTGATCACGCGACACTTCTTCCACCAAAGTGAGTAAATCAAAAACTCTGCTGAATTCAGCTCCAGTTTATGGTAGAATAACTTAAAGCATCTAATAATTAAGAATTGAGACAAAGAACTAGTGCCCTTGTATTGCTTGAAGATTTAATGAATTTGATATTCCAAGTTAGTGCAGTGATCATCAGAAACACGAATAGAGCTTGGATCAGTGTTAGAAACTACTATGCTTCTTTGACCGAATTTGCTATTGTCTCCATTTGAGAGGGAGGCACATATTAGCACTCTAACATTCTTCAAGAGGTTCTAACAAATTCTTTCCATCAGCACTATCAAGTTAAATGAGCTTCTTCAATTACTTTGAGAAATTATAATTTTAGTTTCTGTAAAAGTTTTATCCAACTAGTTAGAACCAGATATTATGGCATTTTCTAATTGAGTAAGAGTCCTGTTTGTACTACTTATCAACTCCTGTGGAAAAAACTGAGCTTGGGCAGCAATTTCTCAACAGCTCTAGCGATGTCAAACAGGCAGTTAATAGAGCATAGTGGTTGGGCTGAATCAATATATGAAAATGGGGAAACAGTTTTGAGGCTTTTGATTACAATGTCAATAATCATCATGCTCTTAACATTGTTTTTCACTGATGTTGTTGCTGGCATTTTCTTATGAATTTCTGTAATTCTGTTCTTAGGGAAGGCATGGCCGTGCCTTTTTGTTCTCCCATGCTATGAATATTGTGGTAGGGCCAAAGGAAGATAGACAGCTCACAACCGGCCTCCACACCGTAGCTGATATCTGTTGCAGCGATTGCCAGGAAGTGCTGGGATGGAAGTATTTGCGTGCTTATGAGGTATCGCAGAAGTACAAGGAAGGAAAGTTCATTCTTGAGAAGTCAAAAATTGCCAAGGAAAACTGGTAGCATCTTGAAGAAGTCTCCATTGCATATTAATCCCATTGTGTTCATGCAATTGTTAAAAGAAAATGCTTTCCAGTGTTCATGTTGTACAGGATTGCTCATGTGAATTGGGGGTAAAAAAAGATCAATCGTTGTCATTCTTCTTTCTTGTTCATTCTCTCCATGTTCCTGAAAGTTCTTCATTGGACTACTGATTTCCTTGTTAATAAATTAACCTTGAGTTTTGTGTTTATTGTTTATTTGCATGGGTAATCATATAAAACGTAAGGCCTAGTTTTCTTGTGATCTGTTGCTTGAAGGAAGAAAAATAGAGCTTTGATTCATTTTAATTTTTGAATTTCTTTTATTTCCAAAACAAGGATGTCCTACTGACTTCTTTTTTTGCTGTAATTTTCATTAGTAGCATCTTTGTAATAAGGTATGGTTTCTACCATGAATGAAAGTATTGGTATTAGTCATATAGGGCGATATGTATAAGGTGCAATTCTTTTTTTTTTTTTTTTTGGGCAATTCAAAACCTGATAAGGAAATATCGACTGATATCGATTGATATATCAGCCAAATATTAAAAAATATCTAGCATATCAGTCGATATATCGAGTATGTCAGCTGATATGGTGACATATGATGATTGTATTACAGTATTAAGAAATATTGGTATCGGACAATATGTCATTCTATGATTTCTGCATATAAAGATTTATAATACCAAGATAGATTTGAGAGGGAGCCAAATTTCCCTCCTTTCCTCTCCCCCGTCTATGTAAACTGACCCCTTTTTTGTTCTTATTTTTTCTTCTTGGATTATTCAGTTGATAAAGGGAGAACATCTCCCTTGTGTTGGTGTGAAAGAATGTGTTTTGTAATCCCAATGGGGGGGGGGTCATGGGAGGACAGGGGGGGTCACATGTGGTGCATGTTTTAATTGTTCCCAAGACCAGAGCTATTCCTATTATGACAATGGCTGAAGGTTTTAATTTTTCCTGGTTTATTTTGAAAGTGAACTGTTGTCGCAGGAGTTGAATTTTGGAAAAAGGCAGCCCAATGAATAAAGTTTCCATTATACGTGGTGTTCGAGAAAGGATTAACCCATATTGCTATTATAGACGGTCTTATTTGCATTATGAAAGAAGCTTCATAATCTAAGTTTACCTAAAAAAACTCAAAGTCAGCATCACTTGAACGAAGCTGACCCCCAAATGAGATTATATTAACCATTCCAATGGTAAGTGACCCGAAAACTTCTCGGCTTCTATGGATTTCCATAAATGCCAAGGTGCTGGGATGCCTATGAAGTTGAGTTGTTCTTTAACAATCTTTTTGATAAATAACCAAATATCTGCAGTGCTCATGTACTCTTAAGGTCAGCACTTAGTGAAGCCATTTGAATATGATAAGGACCCTCTGCTTTTCCTTAAATATCAGAGCGCTTTGATGATCATTTTGGTAAGTAAAGGACCATAAAGTTTTTTAGGGTAGAGGATGATGTATAGAATTTTGAAGTGTGAATTGAATTCGTTTTGTGTATTCAGTTTATTTGAAAACCCAATCCAAAAGGTTTGTTTTGCCGTTTGACATGAATTTTGAATGGATGCTAGTGGTGATCATAACGGGAACCGGTTAATATGGATTTATTTTTGGACTCAGCAGCTTTGCCTATACATATAGTATTATACATTAAGGTTTAATAAGATTTCAGAAACTCAATTCATAACTGTTTTATTTCGTAACCTATTTAAAAATAGTGAAAATTTTTCTCATTTGCTTATGATTTTTTTTTTTTTTTGAAGTTTTTACACATAAATTTAGTGTTTTATTATTTAATTATTTATCATATTATTATTATCGATCTCTCTAATCCCTGATATAACTCTCATGAATTCTATGGGTATCCATATTTGGATGCTGATTGCTTTGAGATAATTGGCTGCACAATTTTAAGCCCTGCATTTGATACTGACAAATCAACTATAGGCTATGCTCCTGTGATGGCAATAGATGATCTCCATAGCTAAGCCTGTATAAAAATGTCAGGCTAATTTTGCTATAATGGCCGGTAATGGTAATCACTCTTCCTTCCACTAAGCTCAATGAGGTATAGTGTTGGATGAAAATGTCAGTATATGTATGAATTACAACCGTATTAGTGTCAGGTATATTGGAAATCTTTTTCTACAAATCGTATGTTGATGGACTGTATTAGCCTGATATTCAAAATATCGATCGATATATCACGATATAGTACCGGTACAGTAACATATCATAATATTATTGCAGTATCGAAAAATATCGATAATAGGAAGCCTGACAACCTTTCATATCGGCCAATATTTATAATGTTAGCCACATTTTCATCAGTACTGCCGAGTAATACAATAAAAGAAGAGACCGAGTTGTTCAAAGCTGAGCACAGAATACCATATGGAGGTGGTAGAGAACTGAACATCTCTAGTTAGTGTTGTTAGCATAAACATGTTTCTAATTTTGAATGCATTTTTTTAGGTATATGATTATGTAGGTATACCGTCACAACTAGCTAATTAGATACGAGTCCTATGAATCTATGTATTTGGTTCTTTTGGCAATTACATCTCTTTAAAGATCATATAGATGGTAATGGTATGAATGAAAGGGCATCTCTGTGTCCTAGAAAAGGGACAAATTGTGGCACACAGATGCCATAAGACCACTTACATAACATGACATAATTATCACTGTTTTTGATATGGTTCTTGCACAATTGTGCACCATCCTCATTGGTGGCTTGCCGATATGTTTTCAGGTCTTACAAACATGGAAAAAACACCTTTGATAATAAAGGTGACAGTATCATATTAGAGCTGTCCCACTTGTCGGGACACATATTTAATTATTTATTTGAATAATTAAGAATTATAATCCCACAACGTATTATAATTTTATCAAAAAAATAATTTTTGTGGTAGGCTCGATCTTTGATGGGAAGAATGATAAAATAAGAAATTGGGCTTCTCATTGCTCTATAAATTTGAAAAAATCATTTCCTTAATATATTTGATATATGATAGAAAAAAGGACACTTATACAATTGAGAGATTTATCCTCTTACTATCTTATAAAAGGCAAAATTAACCCATCATGTTGAGGATTATTCTCTGCCCCAAATGATAGTTTTGAATAATAGCGAGTTATGCCCTAAACATTCACATCCCCCTTCACTTATAGGGGAAAATTATTCTCTGCACTTCTGGTCTTGAGACAAGAAAAGGAAAAGGGTTTTGTACTCTCATATGGATATACTTGTTCTCCAACAAGAGAACAAATTACAATGTTGAAATTGTTGCAATTTTGTTGATCGCACATTGTATTCACAAATTTAATATTATGGATTTAGGTACATTATTTTTGTATTATTCTATTTTATTATTTATAAACTGACATGATAATTTAATAATTCAGAATATAATTTTAATCTCATAAACAAGTGAGCTATGACAAATTTCATATTTTCATCAATCGGCTAAAGATTTAACTGTTATGCGAAGGTTGGTAGGTCGAAGGGTGCTCTTCGGTGAAAAGGTGAAAATTTTTGGGGATTCTGTTTGACTGATTTAAGAGTGAGCCTATTTCGGAGTCTTGAGAAAATTTGGTTCAATCAAAACTAAAGATTTGACCCAGAAGATGGAAATGGCATTCGAGGTGATTGGATGCCCTTATGAGGATAAAGTTAAGAGACCCAACTAAGGGCATTCACACCATATTCCCTTAGTCACACCATAGCACCTGGACAAAATCGATGATGAGCCTAACTTTAACCTTAACCTAACAAACGGTGAGGCCGTTTCTTTCATAAGCTAATGAAGTGGTTAACGCTGTTTTCGAGAGTTGAGAGAAAAGCAACGAGACTTCTCTCATGTTCATTTTCTAGGAGTATCAACACCGAAATTTCCAATTGTTCTTGCTATGAGATTATCATTATAAAGTGGTTTGGATACTTAGATTTATGCATGTTGTCTTCCATAATTTCTTTCAATCAATCATGGAGTCCACTATGTTAAATTTTAAAGCTTTTAATTGCCATTTGAGATGACCTCACAGTTGCTAGTATGGGAAACTTATTGTAGTAAGTTGACTTTATTTAGTAAGGCTTAAAATATTATTGTTGCTATGAAATTATTTGTTGTTGGAGTTGAGATGGCATTGTGTTGGAGGTTGGATTTCTATTTGATTGATATTGTTGGGTTTTGGTTGTTGAATCTCTCTTTGTTAACTGTAGGGTTAAGACAACAAAGAGAAGAGAGAATTCTCTTCTTTCTCTGCCTCTTAAATACTTTGGCCAATAGTCATTGCCATTCATTAAAATATTAGTATCGATATAAGTTGAGACTATATATAAGTTATATTAGACAATATATATCGATATTTGATATATTAAAAGAAAAAAAATTATGCAAATCATAGGCTAACAGAGAAATATCGATCAAATATATTCTCGATATGATAATTTGTTGTGATATTATTACAGCTGATATTTTTATCATAGCTAATATAAGAGATTCAAAATGATATATATCGCCTGATATTTTTATCTATAATCAATACACATAATTATGCGCTATACTTTGCACTACGCTCCCAAAAGATCACACATTAGTCACATGAGAATCTTTTTTTTTTCCCTAATTGCAATGTACATGTTTCTAATGATACCCTTTTTGTATAGGGCACATTATTGGAATAAGAGAAGTGGTTTGGGGGACCTTTGTGATATTTTATTTATTCATATATTTATGTGTGAATTTATTAGTATAAATAAATTGATAAAATACTGAATCACTTAATATATCTGACGGTGTCTAAAGCGTTTCATTTAATATTACCCTTAGAATAGATATGATGGATTAATTATTATTCTAAGTACTTCGAAGCTATATGATATGAGGACTTAGATGACCTAAAGCTATAGTATTTATCCTTCAAATTCGGATTGAACAAGTAAAATGAAGATAGAGAGCTTTGGAAGGAGAGGTATCCGGTGAAGAGACGCAAACACTTCTCTTGATTTAGCATGTTAGTTTTCAGTACATGTTAGAATATTTTATTTTATTTTTTTGGAGCTTGTTGCCCCAATAAATTGCTCAGATATTTTTTTAAACACAAGGATATTTTATATTTTTTAAGAAAATAAGGTTCGTAATATAAATTAAAAAAATTAAGATAATTTAAAAATAATTAAAAATCTAAGCTCTTGTTGTCTTTTTTTCTCATTATTCTCTAAGGTATGTCATAGTAAAATTAATTTGTATTGGTTCTATTGCACACTTTCTCTTCTTGTGAAATTCTTTTTAGATGAGGAAATAAAAAGTAAGCATTATTATTACTAATTTAGTATAAATAGTATTACTGATCAATTGTATTTTTATATTTATGAACTATAAATTTAGTTGTTGTGTCTCAAATATATCATGCCTTTCTTTTTAGATAAATAACACGTCAATGTGTCAATGTTATATCATATTTATACCCTCAGTATCAGTGCTTTCTTTCTTGATGTGGAATACTTGGCATTGAAGCTTTCTTTCAATTTACTTAACATTCCAATTGAAATCCGTAATAAATCTTTCTTGATGTATGACAAAAACAAGGTAAGGATTATCCTTTCACGGCCGAAAGTAATATTCAAAGATCTAATGAAAACAAATTTGAGTCATTATTTTAACAAGTGCTTCTAATCATTGAAAATCGATATATAAAAATATCAGTTGATATATTAATTATTGGCATCCCAATGTCAATATTTCTTACTATCACGACAAAATTACGATTATTCGTTAAATTGACGATGTATAGGTCAATATATTTGATA
>JAODPA010119851.1:0-18250 GCA_025585075.1 Nepenthes mirabilis | reverse complement strand
CTTCTTCTCCCACACTCTCCACGCACAACTATATATGTACTCCCGATGCTGGGTTTATGTGTCAAACTCATTACTACTTCTGCTTTCACTCATATAAGCACACAGAAGCTTGAAGGTCCAGTTATCGATGGAAGCACACCACCGATACGAGAGCGTGTTTAATCACTTCGACCTCGATAAGGACGGGAAGATATCTCCGTCGGAGCTGCAAGCGTTCGTGAGGGCGATGGGCGGAGAGATGTCTCTGGCGGAGGCGGTGGGGGTGGTGGAGACGTCTGACAAGGACGGAGACGGGCTGCTGGGCTTGGAGGAGTTTGCAAGGCTGGTGGAAGGCGGGGAGGAGGAGGAGAAGATGGAGGGGTTGACGGAGGCGTTTAGAATGTATCAGATGGGGGACACCGGCGGCATTACTCCCAAGAGCTTGAAGAGGATGCTGAGTCGATTGGGGGATAAGAGGAGGATCGACGAGTGTGAGGCCATGATTTCTGCTTTTGATCTCAACGGCGACGGGGTTCTCGATTTTCCCGAGTTTAAGCTCATGATGTCCTAGCTTCTCTTCTCTCTGAGCCAATCAAGAACAGGATCTAATCTGCTTACATAATTTTTTTTTATTGCTGTACTTGTTCTTGGGTAATAATTTCCAAGAGTACTATTAATTTAAATTGTTGTTTAGTCATAATTACATGCAAGGTATTACGTTTAAAATTAGCGATTGATTTAAATTTTATTTATGTAATGTTGACTCTTACAAGTTCGATTTTGATTGTCACCCTATTCAATTTCACTTTTATGTAATATTAAGTTGCACTTGAAGCCCTGTGATTGAACTTTTGACCCGATGCTCTACCAGGATTACTTTTATGCTTTACCAGACTCCCAGGGCCTTGTAAGTTCTCAATGTAATATTGAAAACTGGCTGGGATGCCTTCAAGAGCGGTAGAGTCCTCAACCCCTCGTAAGAGGCATTTCACACGAGAGGATATTGCCAACACATTGAGAGAGGCAGCCAACGGGCTAGAATGCCCTCTGGGGTGGTGGAGCCCTCAACTCCATTACCTGTGGCATTTCATGCTAGAAAATACTTCCTTCGCACTAAACGAAATCTACCCACAATACTTGCAGGTCGGTTGTAGGCAATGAGATCTCGATGTCAAAAATCGAGCAGCCAGAAGGCTATTGGTCAGCAAGTCGGAACGCCCTCAGGCATGATAGAGCCCACTGCCCCTTGCATGTGGCATTTTATACTAGAAGATGTTGCCAACATATCAAGCGTGATGGGTAGCAAGCTAGCACTCCCTCAGGGGTATCAGAGTCCCTAACCCCCTTGGTTGTGGCATTTTACGCCAAAAGATGCTACCTTCGTGCCATGCTGGCTTAGAATATCGTACCCAACCTTTCAAAGAGTAGAGGCCACTGGCACGAGATTGCTGGCACAAGTGACTAGTCCCTCCGGTTGATAGGGACTGTTCCTTGCCCTGTCAATCCTCTGGAATGGGGCGTACAAGCTTCAATCGTAGACCCAAAGGCTGGTCCCACAGACCTAGAGTAACCTCCTTACCAAGAGGTGTCACGGATGATTTCTCGTCAACTGCAAGTAAGTCAAGTGCATCCACGTGAATTGCTTGAGTACTATGTGCACATTTAAATTGTTAATTTTATTTATTATGCCAATCATTCGATTGCTTGTATACATCAATTTTAAGACCTAGGTTGTCCCTAATTGGGTAAACTTTTTCACCTGTGTCTCAACTAGCTGTGACGCAATCACAAAACCTCGATCCCGGTAATTGAGAGTTCTGAAGACGGTTGAATTTAAAATCTTGAAACATGTTCACCGAGCGACCCAGATAAGTCGAATACCATGACCCAGGGGGCTTGTAGATTAAGAGTTAGACTTTCCTATCAAGCGGCCATTAAAACGTTATGGGACTTTTTAGTATGCGTGCAATAACTTCCCCGAGCAAGAACGAGCACCATCAATCAATAATGGCCAACGAATTTGGAGCAAGTGCATGAAAATTATGATATCTTCTAATAGGACCGAGCGTCGATGGTTACAAGTGGACAACGGTCTAAGCTATGCCAAAGTCTGGCAACAATATTTTCTCAATGCCACAACCTCCTCCCAGTAGGATCGAGTGCAACCATGCAGATGCATCCGTTCAAGCTCGACCATAGAAGCGATAATGTTTAGTTGGTAAAGCATAGTCAAATCAACGCACAATCAAAGGAATGGGCAATAAAGATTGTCACCCTGTCCAATTTATCTGCTGATGTATGCCCTTTATGGAACTAAATCTTACTTCAAATAAAATAATTGAACAAGACAACATATTCATAGTTTTGTAAAAGCACTCATTGAATGCTGCGTTGTAAATTACGTTCTTTGTTTGTCAAGGTTTGAAGGATGTGTTGTTCAAATTACAAACGACTACAAATTAATTTTTCAAAAAATAGACCCGAGCATCCATCGTCAAAATCCCTTGCACAGATATATAGATTTTTCACAATTATTTTTCTACAATATTTTTGTTGGGGATTGTAGAAACGGACCGGTCCAGAAGGCGGTCAGGTTTGAAAGAATACGGCCTACTAGATCGATGGACGGTTAATGCCTCTGTAGACCGAGAGCAATCCTCCAATTGGCCGAATGATGCCCAAACCGACTTGGCCTAAACTGGACGGCCCACGATGCCGTTTTCGGCCATGGGAAACCAACTGTCTTAATCAATTAAGATCCCGAATATTGACCCCAATCTTGGTCTCCCCGGGAATGAAAGCACCCAACCCATCGTATCTCCCTCAATGGAAACTTCAACATTTGCTGTGTGCAATATCTCCCCAAGGAAGGAAGGAATTCCTTCAACCGATTACGATTGCCTTAAATGGCATCTGCAATCCAGGCAGTTAGCAACTAGCTTTACTTCCCAATTAAGATTGAGAAGGCCCCTGGGCTATAAAAGGCCCTTGAGATAGACTTTGGGGGTATGCTCTCTTCAATACACAGACTAATACTAGCATTCCTACTCAAACAAGCCTTCGAGCGCTGTTCTCGAAAGCCATCTCCCTCTCTTCGTCATTTACTCATATCTTTTATTCAATTGAGAAAGATTGCTAATTTGAGCATTGAAGGATATATTGATGAACGAGTTCTCGCGATCCTCTAACCTCTTATTTGTTAATTATGATGTGTAGGATTTAGATTCAAAGTGACAGAAATCGAACCTACTTTAACTTGACCTCCAAAGAAAATCTGCTACATAAATTTATTTATTTTTTTACTTTATTTGTTTTTGGGTCTAAGGGTACTATTAATTTAAATTGTTGTTAATTTGTCATAATTACATGCAAGGCATTACGTTCAAAATTAGCGATTGATTTAAATTTTATTTATGTAATGTCGACTCTTACGAATTTGATTTTGATTGTCACCCTGTTCAATTTCACTTTTATGTAATATTAAGTTGCATTTGAAGCCTTGTGATTGAACTTTTGACCCAATACTCTACGAGAATCACTTTTTTGCTTCGCCGGACTCCCAGAGCCTTATAAGTTCTCAATGTAGTATCGAAAACGGGCTGGGATGCCTTCAAGAGCGGTAGAGTCCTCAACCCCTCGTAAGAGGCATTTCACACCAGAGGATATTGCCAGCGCATTGAGAGAGGCAGCCAACAGGCTAGAATGCCCTCTGGGGTGGCAGAGCCCTCAACTCCATTACCTATGGCATTTTATGCTAGAAAATACTTCCTTCGCACTGAACGAAATCTACCCACAATACTTGCAGGTCTGCTGTAGGCAATGAGATCTCGATGTCAAAAATCAAGCAGCCAGAAGGCTACAGGTCAGCAAGCCGGAGCGCCCTAAGGCACAATAGAGCCCACAACCCCTTGCATGTGGCGTTTTATACTACAAGATGCTGCCAACATATCAAGCGTGATGGGTAGCAAGCTAGAACTCCGTCGGGGGTATCAGAGTCCTTAACCCCCTTGCTTGTGGCATTTTACGCCAAAAGATGCTGCCTTCGTGCCATGCTGGCTCAGAATACCGTACCCAACCTTTCAAAGAGTAGAGGCCATCGGCACGAGATTGCTAGCACAGGTGACTAGTCCCTCTGGTTTATAGGGACTGTTCCTAGTCTTGTCAATCCTCTAGAATGGGGCGTACAAGCTTCAATCGTAGACCCAAAGGCTGGTCCCACAGACCTAGAGTAACCACCGTACCAAGAGGTGTCACGGATGATTTCTCGTCAAGCGCAAGTCAAGTGCATCCACGTGAATTGCTTGAGTACTATGTGCACATTTAAATTGTTAATTTTATTTATTATGCCAATCATTTGATTGCTTGTATACATAATTCAATTTCAAGACCTAGGTTGTCCCTAATTGGGTAAACTTTTTCACCTGTGTCTCAACTGGCTGCGACCCTGTGACGGAACGGATTTTTTTTTATATATTCGTTATTCGCAACACAGGATCACGGATGCCATCTAGGACCCATATACTTTTAACTATAAGAAGTATAATGGAAGTTACTCTAACATCTTACGGCAACATTCATATTCATTCCAAAATATTCATTTCTGAATACATAATAAAAAATGTCTAACTATAAAAGTTCATGAATTATAATCAAGTCATTACAATGATATTCTCCAAAATAAGATTCCGAGTCTTTAATATTTCTTCAGACAAGTTCTAATCACTCCAATTCGTCAGACACAAGCTCTAAAGTTTCATCTGTAGGGGGGAAAACATAAAACAGTGAGTCAGAGCTCAACAAGGCACATGCCGATTTCCATAGAACATTTGTGCTGTCAGGCGGATGTATAAATATCAATAAACAGTAGCGGATCGAAAAACTGAAATAATCAACGCAGGAAATTCAGAACAGAGTCATATGCAATACTGTAATCAATACAAAGTCGGATGAAAGTTGAACAAAAGGTCAGAGCATAAAATAGAGTCAGTTTCGTTATAAAAGTCTTCTTTTATTCTTCTGCTTGAGGAGGGGGCATTAATCGAGGATATATTGTGTTCAGTCCACACAATCCAAGGTCGATAACTTAACAGAATTATCCCGTCTCGTGGGATCGGTGTTCCACTCGAAGGTAGGCCAGAAACTATACTTTCCTCCTGACCGTAACGCCCCGAGGACAGGGCAGACTACAAATAACTCCATGGATAGAGTTATCCTCGATTACTACAGTAAAGTTCTAAGGCATGTTAGAGAACTTTATCTCTCCCAATGCTAAATTCAGAAATTATTTATCTTATCATAAAGTCTGTTCATATTTTCCTTCATTCTTTTTCCAGCGGGTCATGTTACAGCCGGTTTCATCTTTCAAAATAATATACCAGACTGGTCTTACACAGGATGAAACTGATTTCTATGCCTAAAGGGATCCGAACTTGATTTCATATGCAAGGGTGAAACTGAACTTGATTTCTTTTCATGCTCTCGTTTTCATCATGCAGGGGTGGTCGGTTACGTTTCTTACACAGGAAGGCTGGTTTTATTTTCTTACAAAGGAAGGCTGGTTTCATTCTCCTACTTAGGAATGCCGGTTTATATTTTTATGCCTAAGTGGCTGGTTTAGATTTTCATTAGGGAAGGGCCGGAGCTCTTTTCACATCAAGGGAAGCTGGTTTCATTTTCACCTTTCAAGGTCGGTCTTGTTTGCGCCATAAGGGAAGGCCGGTTTGGTTCATCATTCAAGGCTGGTTTAGATTATCACCTCACAAGGCCAGTTGTGATTTCTTGGTATGGGAGAGCAGGACTTCATTTTCTTTACACAAGAGGCCGGTTGTGATTTTCATCACACAAAAGGCCGGTTATGATTTTCATCACACTAGAGGCCGGTTTGGATTTTTCATCTTACAAGAGGCTGGTTTGGATTTTATGGATAAGGGAGGCCGGATTTCATTTTCTTCACACAAGAGGCCGGTTGTGATTTTCATCACACAAGAGGCCGGTTTGGATTTTTCATCTTACAAGAGGCCGGTTTGGATTTTATGGAGAAGGGAGGCTAGACTTCATTTTCTTCATACAAGAGGCCGGTTGTGATTTTCATCACACAAGAGGCCGGTTTGGATTTTTCATCATACAAGAGGCCAGTTTGGATTTTATGGAGAAGGGAAGCAGGACTTTATTTTCTTCACACAAGGCCGGTTGTGATTTTCATCACACAAGAGGCCGGTTTGGATTTTTCATCTTACAAGAGGCCGGTTTGGATTTTATGGAGAAGGGAGGCCGAACTTCATTTTCTTCACATAAGAGGCCAGTTGTGATTTTCATCACACAAGAGGCCAGTATGGATTTTTCATCTTACAAGCAGGCCGATTCTGATTTTCACAAGGGTAGGCTGATTCAGATTTAGCATGCAAACAGGCCGATTCTGATTTTCTCAAGGATAAGCCGATTCAGATTTAGCATGCAAGCATGCTGATTCTGATTTTTTCAAGGGTAGGCCGGTTTCGATTGTGCAGGCAGGCCGATTCTGATAAGGGCCGATTTTGATTTTACCATACGAAGGGGCTGATTTCGATTTCAATGAAGTGGAGGCCGGTTTCATTATCATCAAGAGGGGAGGCCGATCTTGTTTTCATGCAAAGGGAACCGGTTGTGATTTCATGAAGTGGAGGCTAGTTTCATTTTATGATGCAATGCCGATTTCGATGCTTACAATGCCGATTTCATTTTTAGTCCGGATTTTATACAATTTTGGTTTAAGCAGGAAATAGAAGGTAGAAACAGAGAATATAAACTAACCATGAAATTCATCATACCGTAAATATAACTTAAACAGTAATTTTAAAATGGTAAGCATTTTAAATTGAAAGGGGAAACACTAGCAGTTTTTCTTAAAATTGGACATTGAAAACGGAAGAATACTTAAGGATCTGGATTTGAAAAGAGTGAAGTATACTTGTAATATTCTTAAAGTATGAACTTTAAAACTGGATACAAAACGAAACTTAAAAAGGTTAGCGTCCGAAGTAACTTGCAACATTCTGGAGTTAAAATATTCTTAAGGTATGAACTTTAAAAATGGATACAAATCGGAACTTAAAACGGTTAACGTTCGAAGTGACTTGCCTGAGAGTTGATTGCCTAATATTACCGTCTTGAAGCTTTCTCCTTCACTCTCTCCTTTCTGCTTGTATTGACAGTTTACTTACCCGAGTACTTTTTGTCAGATTGTAATGAGGTAGTTCACTTACCCCATTTGGTCATGACTTAGTTGGATTCTAACTAAATAATAACTTGGCTTTTTTTTTAGTTGCCATCCATTTTCTTACGGGCGTTTTTATTCAAGACCGGTCATCTTTCACTCAAAGTCGGTCATCATTTTATTAGGCCGGTCGACCTTCATTCAAGGCAGGTCATCGTTTTAATCCTCCTTTTAGGCCCTTTTGATTTTGGATCTCACAATTCTCCCCTACTTAAAAAAATTTCGTCCTCGAAATTTGAATAAAGTTACATACCTTAACAAACAAGTGTGGATACTTGTTCTGAATTTCTTTTTGCTCCCAAGTAGCTTCTTCAGGTGAGTGATTCCTCCAAAGTACCTTTACTAGAGAGATTGTCTCTGTTCGCAGCTTCTGCTCCTTCCGGTCAAGAATTTGTAGTGGCCCCTCGACGTAGCATAAATCCTTGTTGACTTCCAGGGGTTCGAATTCAATCACATGAGTAGGGTCATAAATATATTTTTGAAGTATGGATACATGGAACACGTCATATACTTCTGTTAAAGTTGGCGGCAGTGCTAATCTGTAAGCAACTTCTCCGATCCGTTCTAGTATATCAAAAAGACCAATAAATTGTGGTTTTAGTTTACCCTTTATTCCAAACCGTGATGTTCCCTTGGATGGCGAGACTTTCAGAAAAACGAAATCTCCTACCATAAAGCTCAAGTCCTTCCTCCTTTTGTCCGCATAACTCTTCTGTCTTCTCTGAGCGACCTTTAATTTATCATGGATTTGTCTGATTTTCTCCGTCGTTTCTTTTACGATTTTTAGACCCAAGATTCTCTTATCTCTAGTTTTCTCCCAATGAATCGGCGATCTGCATTTTCTCCCATATAAGACTTTAAAGTGTGACATGCCGATACTAGTCTGATAGCTATTATTATAGGCGAATTCTGCCAATACCAGGTAAGTATCCCAATTTTCCTTCATTTCCAACACAGAAGCTCTCAGCTTATCCGTAAAAATTTGGATAGTACGTTCAGACTGGCCATCAGTTTGGGAATGATAAGCAGTACTGAATTTTAATTCAGTCCCAAATTCCTTATACAAACTCTTCCAAAACCTTGAAACAAAACGGGGGTTCCTATCAGACACGATGGAGGCAGGAATTCTATGAAGTCTCACAATTTCGTTCACATAAAGCTGTGCCAGCTTGTCACGTGAATAGGTTGTCCTGATTGCCAAAAAGTAGGCTGACTTTGTTAGTCGGTCAATTATAATCCAAACAGCATCATGATTTCTAGGAGTCATTGGCAAACCCATGACAAAGTTCATAGTAATATCCTTCCATTTTCAGCTTGGGATCGACATTGGTTGTAACAACCTGGATGGTTTCCTTCTTTCAGTCTTCAGTTGCTGACATACGAGGTATTTCTCCACATAGGCCATAATGTCTCTTTTCATGTTCCACCACCAGAACGTTTTCTTTAAGTTTTGATATATTTTATTTGTTCCAGGGTGGATGGTATACTTAGATCGATGGGTTTCCTTTAAAATTTTCTCTTTCAACTCCTTATCATCAGGCACGCATAATCGATCTCTGAACCTCAATACTCCATCTGGTTAGACGCTGACTTCAACTCGGGATTCCTTACCCAAGTCGCTTGCAATTTCTACAAGGAATGGATCGTTGATTTACATCTCCTTAACTTCACTAACGATCTCCGGTTGAATTTGAAGATAAGACAGGAGCATCCTATTTTCCTTAGCATATCGCCAAACATCACATTGCTTTAGATATTCTAATATCTCCATTTGCTTGACTTGCAATTGAGCCATAAATCCAGACCGTCGACTTAAAGCGTCTGCCACCACATTAGCCTTTCCAGGATTATACTGTATCTCACAGTCATAGTCCTTTAGAAAATCAAGCCACCTCCTTGACCTCATGTTAAACTCATTCTGGGAAAATAAATACTTTAAACTTTTGTGATCAGAATACACCAAAAATTTTTCACCGTATAGATAATGTCTCCAAATTTTTAAGAAAAATACCACAGTCGCAAGCTCCAGATCATGGGTAGGGTAGTTCTTTTCATGAATCTTTAACTGCCTAGACCCATAAGCTACTATTTTACCATGCTGCATCAGTATGCATCCCACGCCTGCGTTAGAAGCGTCACAATACACCTCATATTCTCCTGAACCTTCAAGAATTACCAATACCGGAGCAGTAATCAGGTGATCCTTCAGCTCCCAAAAACTCCGATCACACTTTTCAGTCCGCTCAAATCTGACTTCCTTCTTCAATAGTCTAGTCAGAGGCATAGCAATCTGTGAAAAGTTTTTCACAAATCGTCGATAGTAACCTGCTATGCCTAGGAAGCTTCTGACATTGGTTACTGAAGTCGGCTTACTCTAGTTAGTAACGGCCTCAACTTTCTTTAAATCCACTAAAATACCACCATTGAAAATCACATGACCCAAAAATATCACATTTTTCAGCCAAAATTCACATTTTTCTAACTTAGCATATAACTTCTCCTCGCGAAGTACTTGAAGTACTATCCTCAAATGGGTTTTATGTTCCTCATAATTTTTAGAATAGATCAGAATATCATCAATAAAAACCACCATAAATTTATCAAGGTACTGCTTGAACACTCTATTTATTAGATCCATGAAGGCAGCGTGGGCATTTGTGAGCCCAGAGGACATAACAAGAAACTCGTAGTAGTCGTACCTTATCCGGAAAGTACTTTTGGCCACATCCTTAGGCTTAATCCTCAATTGGTGACTAATCCTCAATTAGTCGTACCTTATCCCTTTTTCCACCATCCTTGTCCTCTTAGATGGTCCAGAAGGTCCTCCGGCAGATCCGATACTAATGTTAGTCCGACTGGTTGCCCTTTTTATAAAAAATCTCTCCGTCTCCACCTCTTTCTCATAGATGATTGTCCGGTCCAATATATCGGCATATGTCTGAAGCTTCAAGGTGGACAGTTGCTTCCGGATATATCCCGCAGTCCTTGCTGAAACTTCTTCGCCTTTCTCAGCTCGTCTTCTATATAATAAGGCATAAATTGGGACAATTAAATAAATTTAGCATCGTATTCTGTCACAGGCATACTCCTTTATCTTAACCTCATGAACTCTACCTCCTTTTGATCTCCGAGGCTGAGTGAAAAATATTTTTCTAGAAAAGATTCCTCGAATATTTCCCAAGTGATCAGTTCATTGGGCACCCCTAGTGCTCTCTTCCTCATGCTCCACCAGTTATTCGCCTCGCCCTCTAATTTATAGACAACGAAGGTAACCTTCTCCTGGTTTGTATACCCGATCACCGCAAATATTTTCTTCATCCTCTTAAGTCAGATATCGGCTTCTGCCGGATCAGGCTTCCCCAAGAAGCCTGGTGCGCTCTGCCGTAAATCGATTGTACGTGGTTGGTGCTAGGATTGCCGGAGTTGGCTCAGTCGCAGGGACTGGGGCCATGTGCCTATGTTTAACAGATTCCACCACGTTGGTCATCCTTTCCAATAAGTCTATGTAGGCGGCCTCCCGATCATAGGGACTATTTCGGCCGTTTCTTCTTATTCTTCTACTAGCCATCCTAAAAATTGTAATTTCAGAAGAAGGGAAACATTTGTTAGCTTAATAAAATCAAACTGAGCCTTAGGAGTTAAGCATCTTAAGAATTCTAGGTGGCTAAGTCACCCTAACCTCTGTCTTAGAAGGATTTAGTGTCAAGATTCAAGCCTATACTTTCGCTTTTATGATCGATCAATTCCTAGGGCATCCTAACTCACTGATACCAATTGTGACGGAACGAATTTTTTTTATATATTTGCCATTCGCAACACAAGATCACGGATGTCATCTAGGACCCATATACTTTTAACCATAAGAAGTATAGTAGAAGTTATTCTAACATCTTGTGGAAACACTTGTATTCATTCCAAAATATTTATTTCCGAATACATAATAAAAAATGTCTAACTATAAAAGTTCATGAATCATAATCAAGTCATTACAATGATATTCTTCAAAATAAGCTTCCGAGTCTTTAATAATTCTTCAGACAAGCTCTAATCACTCCAACTCGTTAGGCATAAGCTCTAAAGTTTCATCTGTAGCGGGAAAAATAGGAAACAGTGACTTGGAACTCAACAAGGTACATGCCGATTTTCATAAAATATTTGTGCTGTCAGGCGGATGCATAAATATTAATAAATAGTAGCAGATTGAAAAGCTGAAGTAATCAATACAGGAAAATCAGAACAGAATCATATGCAATACTGTAATCAATACTTAGCCGGATAAAAGTCGAACAGAAGGTCAGAGCATAAAACAGAGTCGGTTTCATTATAAAAGTCTTCTTTTATTTTTCTGCTTGTGGAGGGGCCATTATTCGAGGATATATTGTATTCAGTCCACACAATCCAAGGCCGATAACTAAACAGAATTATCCCGTCTCGTGGGATCGATGTGCCACCCGAAGATAGGCCAGAAACTATGCTTTCCTCCTGACCGTAATGCCTCGAGGATAGAGCGGACCACAAATAATTTCATGGATAGAGTTATCCTCGATTACTACCGTAAAGTTCTAAGGTATGCCGGAGAATTTTATCTCTCCCAAAGCTAAAGTCAGAATTTATTTATCTTATCATAAGTCTGTTCATATTTTCCTTCATTCTTTTTTCAACGGGTCATGTTACAGCCGGTTTCATCTTTCAAAATAATATACCAGACTGGTCTTAATTTAACATGCAAAGGGATCTGAACTTGATTTCATATACAAGGGTGAAACTGAACTTGATTTCTTTCTATGCTCTCGTTTTCATCATGCAGGGGTGGCCGGTTATATTTCTTACACAGGAAGGCCGGTTTCATTTTCTTATAAAGGAATGCTGGTTTCATTCTCTTACTTAGGAATGCCGATTTACATTTTTATGCCTAACTGGATCCGAACTTGATTTCATATGCAAGGGTGAAACTGAACTTGATTTCTTTCCATGCTCTCGTTTTCATCATGCAGGGGTGGCCAGTTATATTTCTTACACAGGAAGGCCGGTTTCATTTTCTTACAAAGGAAGGCTGGTTTCGTTCTCTTATTTAGGAATGCCGGTTTAGATTTTTATGCCTAAGTGGCCGGTTCAGATTTTCATTAGGGAAGGGCCGGAGCTCTTTTCATATCAAGGGAAGCCGATTTCATTTTCACCTTACAAGGCCGATCTTGTTTGCATCATAAGGGAAGGTCGGTTTGGTTCATCACTCAAGGCTGGTTTAGATTATCACCTCACAAGGCCGGTTGTGATTTCTTGGTATGGGAGAGCAGGACTTCATTTTCTTCACACAAGAGGCCGGTTGTGATTTTCATCACACAAGAGGCCGGTTTGGATTTTTCATCTTACAAGCAGGCCGATTCTGATTTTCAGAAAGTTAGGCCGATTCATATTTTGCATGCAAATAGACTGATTCTGATTTTCTCAAGGATAAGCCGATTCAGATTTAGCATGCAAGCAGGCTGATTCTGATTTTCTAAAGGGTAGGCCGGTTTCGATTGTGCAGGCAGGCCGATTCTGATAAGGGCCAGTTTCAATTTTACCATACGAAGGGGCCGATTTTGATTTCAATGAAGTGGGGGCTGGTTTCATTATCATCAAGAGGGGAGGCCGATCTTGTTTTCATGCAAAGGGAACTAGTTGTGATTTCATGAAGTGGAGGCCGGTTTCATTTTATGATGCAATGCCGATTTCGATACTTACAATGCCGATTTCATTTTTAGTCCGGATTTTATACAATTTCGGTTTAAGTAGGAAACAGAAGGTAGAAATAGAGAACATAAACTGACCATGAAATCCATCATACCGTAAATACAACTTAAACAGTAATTTTAAAATGGTAAGCATTTTAAATCGGAAAGGAAAATACTAGCAGTTTTTCTTAAAACTGGACATTGGAAACGGAAGAATACTTAAGGATCTGGACTTGAAAAGGGTAAAGTATACTTGTAATATTCTTAAAGTATGAACTTTAAAACTGGATACAAAATAAAATTTTAAAAGGTTAGCGTCCGAAGTAACTTGTAACATTCTGGAGTTAAAATATTGTTTAGGCATGAGCTTTAAAAATGGATACAAATCGCAACTTAAAAAGGTTAACGTTCGAAGTGACTTGCCTGAGAGTTGATTGCCTAATATTACCGTCTTGAAGCTTTCTCCTTCACTCTCTCCTTTCTGCTTGTATTGACACTTGTTACTCTAACTGAAGCTGGTATATATAGAAGAGAGGTTAGGTAGAGTAAGTGGGGGTAGTTTACTTACCCGAGTACTTTTTGTCAGATTGTAATGAGGTAGTTCACTTACCCCATTTGGTCATGACTTAGTTGGATTCTAACTAAATAATAACTTGGCTTTTTTTTTAGTTGCCATCCATTTTCTTACAGGCGTTTTTATTCAAGACCGGTCATCTTTCACTCAAAGTCGGTCATCATTTTATTAGGCCGGTCGACCTTCATTCAAGGCAGGTCATCATTTTAATGCCCATTTTAGGCGCTTTTGATTTTGGATCTCACAGACCCGATCACAAAACCTCGATCCTGGTAATCAAGTGTTCTAAAGACAGTTGAATTTAAAATCTTGAGACCTGTTCACCGAGCGACCCAGATAAGTCGAATACCATGACCTAGAGGGCTTGTAGATCAAGAGTTAGACCTCCCTATCAAGCGGCCGTTAAAACATTACCGGACTTTTCAGCATGCGTGCAATGACTTCCCCGAGCAAGAAGGAGCACCATCAATCAACAATGGCCAACGAATTAGGACCAAATGCTTGAAAATTACGATGCTTCTAATAGGACCGAGCGTCAATGGTTACAAGCGGACATAGGTCTAAGGTACGCCAAAGTCTGGCTACAACATTTTCTCAATGCCACAACCTCCTCCTAGTAGGATCGAGTGCAACCAGGGAGATGCATCCGTTCAAGCCCGACCATAAAAGCGATAATGTTTAGTTGGTAAAGCATAGTCAAATCAACGCACAATCAAAGGAATGGGCAATAAAGATTGAAATAATAAGTCTGATTTATTAATGATCCAAAAATACAACCAAGGCACCCGAGCGTCGACAAATGTGCAAAAAATAGCTTAGCCGGATGACCATCCTATGGTCGAGGGCCTTTTGAGAGCTTGACGCAGACCCTCTACCCTCTTTCACTAGGAAGCCTATCAGTAACGGCAGGAAGGTCCAACCTTTCTCAAGTGAAGGAAACCAACAAGGAATCCGAGGCTGCTATAGAGACTATCTGTCTACAGAAACAAATACCCTCTTGAAAGCACTCGTCCAATATTGGGGCCACCACGTTGGGGTGAAGCTGGATCCTCGGCTCTCCCTCGAGGTGGGCGTACATGTCCAATAGTTTATTGAGCCACTATCGACTATCCCGAAGCTCATACTAGAGTGATGTGATCCGATCCAAAGCATGAGCATTATCCTTTTGATCTTGCCTAAAACTTGGATAGAGCTCGATCGAGGTAGTTGGCTCGATCTCAATCTATAGTGCCTTGCCAATAGCGGCATTGACCTGATACTCCACCTTCAAGGTGACTCGATTAGCGTGGACCTGCGTCAAGTGAGCAATCTCGACTTCTCGCAAGCGCTAAGCATCCTCTACTGTGCAGGGCACCCCTTGTGGCTATCAAACATAAAAAAAAGGTCAATCAGAGGCCACAATGAAAATGTATAACTGGCAGATAGAAATCTGTGAAGTATTATTTCCCAGTCAGGCGGACAAACTTGATGAGAAAATCCAACGAACTCAAGGCCAGGAGGTGTCCTAAAAACACCCTCAGGCCCAAGAGTTGAGACACCCAAACTACGGCTCTCCTCGGCCGTAGTCACACTTGCTCAGTCATCTTTTCCGATTTTCGCCGTCGTTCGCTCATCGTTGCCTCCCTCCTCTATAGAAGATAGAGGGAGAGTGGAATACAACACTTCCAGTGACGCAGGAAATAAGGCTGAAATATCGTCGATGTTTCGATGAGCCATTCAAAGCAAGCCGGAAGGAAAGATGGCAAAATTGGGACTGAGATATTCACAAACAAATCAATGAGGAGACGGTTGAGTGCCAATGCTTAAATAGCCCACACCTCAATTTAGTAGCAATGCCATTTCAGGAAATCTGAGAGGCGAGTCTCCATGATGACCCCAACACATGTCCTCGCCACAGAGTGTTGTGTCATGTCCATTCGCTGGCCTTGTTATAATGATCGGCATGACATCTCCCCATGCAGTGCGCTGACAATTTGCTACCTTAACACTTAGGTTGGCAAGTCAGTAGATTAGCACAGGTAATGATAACCTAATATGCCTCTTTCTAAGAATACCGAAGGACAATGCACAGCCCTTGCAAGCTCGAGGCTGATTCGCCTGACTCATATCCCAACCAAGCATTCGGGACGCCTAGTCATGGGATGGATTGCCAAAAAATCGAGACGCTAGCCACCTGTACCATCTGATTGTCAGACATTAAGCAACTCACAGTAACATGCAAGCGCTTCAACTAGTCATAACATGTAAGATTATTGGAGGTACGCAACAAGAACAAAAAGTGCTCGGTAATTTCATTTATTAATTTCTTTGACAAAGTACAAAACTTACAATAGCAAACGTACTGCCCAAACCAAAAATAAAAATATATGGAATGATGATCCGACTATGGAAGATGAGGCTCCTGCATACTACTGCTCTCGAGTTGTTGAAGTAGGAAGTGCATGCAAAAGCCTTCCCTTGCGAGAATGAGGAGCAAAGTAACAGTTCACACCCGGGAGGCAACAACTAGAGATCTTCCACAGAGATGGGCAGTAGTGGTGACGCCTGTGAGTCTGTGCCAAACCCGACGCAGTAGTAACGACCCAGGCTCATGGTGGACTCAGGAGCTCCTCCCGTAAGAATCACCAATAGTCTAGCGTGGGCCACAGATGAAATGGTCGTTTGCCCTGACAGGAAGGAGAAGAAGCAACCTCCTCTCCTTTGAGGGCTGAACCATCACTTCCTTCAGCTGTCCCAATAGGGACGATATGACAACAGTGGGGAGAAGAGGATAACAACTACTCTATACTTGGGCCTCATCCGTTACAACATGAGGATGGTCAGAGTATGAAAATTAGAACATACTTCAAATGCATTGTCAGATCTCTAAAAACTTCCTTCGATCCCGACCAATGATAGTGTAGGCAACATGCTCGCTCTGCACTCTCACACCATGTGGTTGGTGAAAGAGTAGCTCAGGAAGAGAGGCATTGGAAGTCCCTCCATTTATAGTCGAAGAAGGAGGTCGATGAGCCACTGATGCAGAAGATCACGTCAGTCGGTGCTATCCACAGGAAATCGGCAATTTCAATGAATCATCCCTAAATTTTGCCAAATATAGCACCGAATCACTACTCTCCAGTGCAGAAATGCTGAAGAACACCTAGAAAAAGAACGTGTGAGATAGCCACTGCAAGGGACGTCCCATCAATAGACACGTCGAGAGGTGACGAAGTTCAGCCTCCCAGTTTAGGGGGCTAGTGATAGGTCTAGTAATCCTATTGGTCAATTTAGAACCCAACCTACTAGTCTACATGCCCAGGAAATGGAAATCTAGTGAGATTCGCTGAAACCCAAAGCCAGAAGGCGCTATGGTAAGCCTAATCAGCAGCCTGCACGCTTCGACCTAGAAACGGCTCAGTGATACCAGCCCAGTAGGTGAGCCCATATCCCACTACCAGTGTGTTGTCCCAGCTGCTATGGAAAGAAATATTAGCAGGCAGTTATTGCCAGTTTGTCATGACGCCCACAGTGAATTGCGGCATATTTTTTTTCCAACTCATCTGACAAAAAACAGGGTAGCCCCCCCCCACTAATATACGAGCGGCACTTGCCATAACCGTGGGAACAACTCAACAATTCCCCCAGACAGGGTGCTGAAAATAAGGCATGACCTTCGATAGTTGAGCAACAATGCTGCCCGCTCACAGAAGGAAACCTATAAGCCCCAAGGCAGGAAAGACCGACTCTTTCTATCTATGTGTTCTTCTCACTCCAGAGAAGAGGGAAGAAGGAGAAAAATAGAAGAAAAGGAAGAGATGAAATGAGCGTATAGAGAGAAGACTCAGAAGGTATGCCCACTATCTTCTTGTTTCATGTGTCGTCTCATTCTCTTACTTCGACCGATGGTTGTGCAAGCTTTTCGTCAGTTTCAAGTTCTCACGCTACAAGATTGATGAAGACGACTCATAGAGTATGGAATAGAGAGTCCCTCCGTCTGTGACTAGAGAGGAGACCGACGAGTGTTCATTTTCTCATATTCAGCGCTTAGGAATCTTTTCCTCCTTTGTTAGCCACCCTCTTGCGAGTGCATTCATCCACGAGTCACTCCTCGACGAGGGTAAAATTATCTCTTTCTAACAAGCTGCCCCTCAATTAGGTGCACTTTTCAGAGCTAAATCTTCCATCACCAAGCTGCTCTTTTATCGAATATACCATCAGAGCCTAATTCTACATCATCAAGTCATTTCTCTGTTGAGCGCACCGTCGAAGTCCATTCCTCGATCACCATGCCACTCCTCAGTCGAGTACATAGCTGGAGCTCCGTCCTTCATTTCTTAAGGTCGTATCCCAACCGAACATACTCAAACACTCAATCACTTGTTACATACATCTATATACTATTCATTTACTCTTTTTTTTTCAATTGAGAAAGATTGCTAATTTGAGCGTTGAAGGATATATCGATGAACGAGTTCTTACGATCTCCTAACCTTTTATTTGTTAATTATGATGTATAGGATTTAGATTCAAAGTGACAGAAACCGAACCTACTTCAACTCGGCCCTAGAGAAAATCAAACAACTCCATAATCTGTATATTAATCTGGATCTAACGACGTATCAATATTGATGCGGCTTGTAATTTTTTTATTTTTCTTTGTTTAAGAGGGTATATGAACAAAAAAAGGATTGTGTTGCCTTAAATTTGAGTTGAAATACCTTCAATGGAGGTAGTAAAAGGATAAATTTG
>JAODPA010119840.1:0-18250 GCA_025585075.1 Nepenthes mirabilis | reverse complement strand
CCCCGGGGATAGGTGAGTGTAGGAGCAAAAGAGCATCACACAGCCATCCGGCCAACATGTAAGGTGCCAAAGGAGCCACGTCAGCAACAAAACAAGAGAGGATCCAACAGCACACTCACCACGTCATCAACATCACGGTCCGCAAAAGAGTCCACGTCAGTAGAGCCTTCGGGAGTAAAAGTGGCGCTTGCAACACTCACACCACATCAGCAAGGTCACCAAATGCTAGCCCAGAAGCCATAACAATTAACCACACACTTCCAAGTTAGCATCGTCATAGTCCTCCAAAGCATCCACACCAGTAGCCACTATCAGCACTTCACCATGCCAGCAAGATCACAAAAAGTATCTACAGAGCTAATCAGCGGTACTCAACCAAGAAGAGTGGATGAAGGATCCGGAAAGGACATCAACGCCACAGAGTCCACGATAGCACCACATAGGAAGAGGCTCCATCATAGCACATCCCTCTCAGAATCAGCTGAACTGAGCGCCGAAGAGCCAAGCCGGCAAAGTAAGAGACAAAGGTCCAGATGGTTAGTGGCCCCAAAACCTCCTCATCGGCCCCCCAGGCAAAGACTGAAAAGGCGAACGAGAGGTTGAAACGGGCCCCAAACACCGGACAACAAGCAACCTCGACATCCGCACCAGAGGAAAAGGAAAGAGCAACAAAAGTTTCCGATAGCATCCGACGAGCAAAGGAAATAACTCCAGTACCGGCCAGGCAAAGGACAGGGCATCATACAGCAGACCACAACAAACAAACTATTAGAGCTAATCATCCGACCTCAGGTTCATAAGTGGGATTCTCCATCTAATCAGGAAAGATCTGTCCCTATGCACATTAGCAATGGGAGAGATCTCCTGTTTCCCCCGGACCGCAGCAGAGATCTAGTTAACCATCTGGGTTTCATTTTGTGCCACTGTTTTGTTTAAACAATCGTTGATTTCTTTCTTTCTAGATAAAATAGACCGAGACAGCATGGCGGAGGCAGAAGGGGCAAGCTTTGAGGTTGTTACCCTTCCAGCAATGTGCAACCCATAAGATGTTTGAATGCCAATCAGGATGAGGCAAGTTAAACCCCGCCTTACAGCGCATTTGCCATCAAACGGCCGAGGAGAAAGGGCAATCAAAGAAGAGGTGGTCATGACTTTCCCTTCCATTGGAACAGAGGATATAAGACGCTGGAAGATGAAGGAAATTGGTTTCTCATACTTACCAAAAAAAAGGAAAATGCTTTCTCTATCCAATGTGCTAAGCCTTTGATGAATCGCCAGCCAGAGAATAAAAGCATAAGCCGGAATAAACATTGGGCCCCAGATAAGGCTAGACCATGCCACCGCTCCTTTGGGCTCTTGGAAAAGACCATATGCAGATTTAGTCGAGAAAGCCCATTGCAATTGGCAATCCAAAGTGCCACATCACGACAGGAAGGATCAGGGGGAAAGGGAGGCATGCTTTCCACAATACCAGCAACCTCCATATAAAACGGATTTGGCCACTTCCAATCACCATTTTTTATGATGTCTTTGACTTTTGCATCATAAGGCAACCCTGTTATACATCTGATTCTCTCATTGAACCGATCGCAGAGAGGACCAAGAGGATGCAAAAAATCAAGCCACAGGAAAGTGTCGAACCCATTGCCAATACAGTATCAAATTTTAGGGCAAAGGGTAGTGCGGAGTTTCATAAGTATTTTCCAACTCCAGGGGGCAGAGTCCGGGACGTTAATAGTCCAAATGCATCTATCTTTACTTACCAAAAAAAAAAAACCAAATGCATCTATCTTTGATTCGATGATCATAGCACCAAGAAACCCAAATAGAAGCCGGATCCTTAGAGATGATCCTCCAAAAATGACGACTCAACCAGGCCTTATTACATGCAACAATATTTTTAATACCCAAACCTCCTTCCTCTTTAGGAGAACACACATCTTTCAAGCAACCTTAGAAGAATATTTTCCTTCAAAGGAACCATGCTATAGAAAGCTGCGGATAGCCTTATCAATACTTTTCAAAGAAGATTTAGGAAGGATGAAAAGGGAGGCCCAATAGTTGTGGATTGTCGAGAGGATGGACAAAATCAGTTGAAGCCTCCCCGCGAAGGAGAGCTAGCGATTTTTCCAAGATGAAATTCTTTGTTTGTCTCTATCAAGGAGAGGTTTACAGTCAGCACAAGATAGCTTGATGGTGATGAGAGGGACACCAAGATATCTGACAGGGAGTTTGTCTCTCTTGAACGCGAGAATATCGTGGATACCCTGAATGGTATTCTCATGAGCTGAGCAACTAAATATCTCACTCTTATCCGGATTAGGGGAAAGACCAGATAGGTTACCAAAAATTTTGAGACACTCATGTAAAACCTGGATGGATTTAATGCCATCTTTGAAAAAAAGAAGGAGATCATCTGCAAAACCAAGCATCACAGTTCTTGATTTCTCACATTTTCAATGGAACTGAAAGTTAGGATTAGACCGAGTCTTGAATTCCAGAATACCATTCAAGACATCCATCCCAAGTACAAATAGATAGGGCGAGAGAGGGTCCCCCTATCTAAGACCTTTGGCGCCACGAAAGAAACCCACAGATTCACCATTTAGATTGATTGAGAATGAGGTTGTGGTAATGCATTGGGTGTTCCATTTGATCACAGGGGGGAAAATTCATCAGCTCGAGAACTGCTAGAATAAAATCCTAATGGATGGAGTCATATACCTTCATCAGGTCAACCTTTATCGCACAACGTGGAACCCCCTTATTAAGGTGATACCTATGAACCCATCCCTAAAGGTGATAAACTCCAAGATCAAAAAGTGTACCTCCAGGCAATTATCCCACTACAATCTCCTTATGGTAAATGTAAATGAGGTTGATAATTGGGTGCTCCGTAAGACTAGAGCATCTCATAAAGGCAATGAGTGATTTTGTGTTGAGTCGTGTGGAGTTGTTAATTGGGAGACTTTGATCTATTTTGATCAGGTTTTCTTTCTTGGCTTTCATGATTTGTGTCATGGTATCAGGGGATTCCCTTATTACTATATCCCTACTTTAAGTTCGCAAAACACTTGGAGTCGAATATAGTTGTTGTACTTTATTTTCTTTTTAATGCAATTTAATTACTTACCGAAAAAAAAGGTGATATCTATGAAGTAATTCCTGGGCGAGCAGAATATTATCACCAATGTTCCTTCCAGCTACGAAAGTAGTTTGACACTTGGCGACCAGGAAGGGAAGCGAAGGTTGAAGGCAGGTGGCAATGATCTTTGAGATGATCTTATATAAGACGTTACAGCAGGCGATGGGATGGAAATCAGAGACCTTAGAAGGCAAGTTGATCTTCGGAATAAAGCACAAGAAGGTCGCATTGATCTGCTTTAAGAGCTTCCCATGTTGGAAAAAATCTTAGATAGCTTCAATAATGGAAGGGCCTACTTCATTCCAGGCAACTTTGAAGAACTTACCAGAGAAGCCATCCGGGCCCGGGGCTTTATTATCATCAATAGAGAACAGGACCTGACAAATCTCCTCAGAAATGACGGGACAACAGAGACTCGGACTGAGGTCTTCGGGGACAATATGGAGGATAAAAGGTTAGAGGGTCTCCTTAGGGAACGGACCGCTCGATCTGCCAGTACCTAGAAGGTGAGTAAAGTGGCTGATAAAGAGGTGCTGCACTTCCTCCAAACTGCTCAAAGGAGAGCCATCCTCTTTGGATAAGGAGAGGATCCTATTTTTGTTACGGTTGCCGGCTATTGATCGAAAGAAGTATTTCGTGCACTAATCTCCGCTCTTGAGCCATCTAATTTTCGCTTTTTGTTGAAAAAAACAAGCTCAAATCTCTTTTTTTTGGTAAGTAAGTAAAGTGCATTAAATTTAAAAGAAAAATACAAAACTTTGTGCTAACTCCAAGTGTTTTTCCGACTTGGGGTTAGAACAAAGACAATGGGGCGAGCCCCAAACCTCATGAGCAAGTCACTATCTGGGACCACGACCCACGATATGAAAAAAATATAAAAATACTACCGAAAGTACATCGGATCATCAAATATCAAAAGACACCAATTAAGTATCCCCTACTGAGTCTTCTAAAAAAACCACGACTGCAGCAGCGACGACGAACACATCTTGCAGCGTCAATCGAGCTAGGCGCTGACTGAGCCACCTAAACTGAGAAAAGAAACCAGTGTGCCCAGTAGAGCTAAATCATCCACATCAGCCAATCTCAGCAGCCAAACAGGGTATATCACTTCGCATACACCACATCTAATTGATTTGCCGTTCAATAAGAGGAGGAGCTAGTTGCCCAAGAAGAATCCCTTCGTCCAAGTCAACGGGCAAGAACATAACAGGTCAAACCAGCATATACAGCAAAAATTCCAAGCCAGGTGAAAAACAGCATTTCCAGACCGGCATTTTGAAACCGGGGGAAACGCCATTTGGCCTTAAGCGGCACAATGAGGCAAACGTGCCACGTCAGCTAGCCAAACCGGCCACAACTCCATAACGGGCAAAAACAGCAAACAACACCAAGAAACTAAGTGAAGGTATGCCGTTTCTTTTGCAGTTGGAGGCTATGCCTGTTTCATGCAGTGTATGTTGCTGTTGCTGGCCGTTGCAGATGGATGGGCTCTGGTGCAGTTTGCTGTGTTCTGTTTGCTGGTGCGGGTTTGGTTTCTGCTGCTGAGTCAGCTACTCCATTTTGATGCTGAATCGTGTCAGTTGGTCTTAGGCTGCTCTGATGATATGGATGGCTCTGCTGCTTGTCTAGTATGTGGGGCTGGATAAAAGTGTAATAGGTGTAGGTGTCTGACCAGTGTTATGGTTGGCGACAACATTGCAAACCTACTGGCATGGAGTTGTAAATGCTCCTGGTGTATTGACTGGTTGAGATAGTGTAGTGGTATGTCGTGTAGGGATGAGCAGATGCTGCTGGCAACTTTGGGGCTGGGGCTTTGCTGCAATTGCCACTCGATCTACTGAGTTACTTCAGTCGATTCGGGAGTAACTGATTATGAGTCTGCTCATGTGTAATATTAGACGGATTCCATATTTTGTCGTTTCTGTTGAACGTTGTCCTCCTAGAGGTTTTTTATGTATTATCTGATGTACCGTTTGCTCGGGGTATACCCTAGCGTTTTATGTTTTAACTCCAAGTCAAATACTTGGAGATAAAACATAGATTTTGTAATTTTTTTCTCCCTTTAATCCAAAATACTTACCCAAAAAAAAACCAAGCGAAGGTAAATCATCCAAAAGCCACAATCCGGCAAATACAGCATACAGATAGACCATCATTCCAAAGCGGCAGCTTATCGCATACCAGGTGAAAAAACCATCTGGACTTCATTTGAAAACCGGCAGCTACATGCCACATCAGCTAGGCCAAATCAGCCACAACTACTCACCTGGAAAAATCAAGCAAAAGCAAACCGGCCAGGCATTTGAAGGTTTACAGGCCACTTCAGCTAGGCCAAGGAAACCCAAATAGGGCAAAAGCATACCCAGTCAACCACCTAGAGCAAAAAGAGTTCCCCCATTCCAAAATCGGAAACAAGACTGTAGAATAAAAAAATCAGCATCATAGTCCAGGACTAGTTTTACACACTCCCAACAGCAAAATGGAGCCTGCACCTTTCCCTGTAGTTGCTCCCAGCAAACCACAAGCTACCCTGATCCAGACACGCCAATTCAGCAGCCTCAACCATCAGCAGGGGCTAAATAATATAACCAAAATAACCACGAATTATTTGCAGCTAAGAAACAATGCATCAGCATAAGAATGCCTACATGTTCCACAGGTTCAGCAATACCATCCTGCAGCATGCCATCAGTTCTCCTCGGGCATTTAGCTGACAGAATTCAACACAATATATCCAACTGCTTCAGCTTGCATGGCATCAGCTCTCTGCATTGAGCAACCTCATACTGCTAACTGTACATCAAGTGCAGCAATCACCATCAGCACCACGAAGGACCATCTTTACCCTAAGGGACCCCGGTATCAATCCATTGCCTCACAGACAGAATCAGCACACCCTGTTCAAGGCTAATACATTCCCCAGGCAGAAGACATCACCATAATCAATGGCAAAACTCTAAGAGAGGGCATTCCCCAGCAAGAGGAGCATCTGCACAATCAGCCACCATCAGCCAAAGCAACAGGTGTTAGTTCAGCAGTTCTTTGATCAAGAAAATATGGATCAGAATATTCTGAAAGTGGATGAGAGAGAAGCTCTCCCTTCTCTCTAGCTTTCAAATTTTAATTTGAAATTTGAACTCCATCTGGCCTCGCTGTCACCAACACCGACCATGGCCGGCCCCCTCCTGGCGCCGTCAAACCTCCCCAAGGCCTCCTTTCCTTCTTCGTCCCCATACCTTTCTTCACCGACATCGGCTCCATCTGATGTCGCACTAGTCTCTACATCCTTCCCTCCTCTACAAAGGGGTGTCCTGCTCCCAGGGCCTGATGCCTCTTTCTTTGAGCGCATGAAGCCCTTGGCCCTTCGCAACTCCCCTAATTTGCTGTCTCCCTCTCCATCTCCACTCAATTCAAGTGAAGGGTTTGCAGAACGGCGTTTGAATGTGGAGCATGTTGGATGCACGGACGCAAAGTGCGTTACCGCTGGCGTTCTTGGAAATGTGCCACACTCTTCGCAAATCAAATCAGATGCAGCTCCGTTAGTGCCCCCATCCTCCTGGGTGGATATCGTCCAGAACACAGGTGAGGATCCTTCTATCTTCCCATCCTCTTGGGCTGATGTCGTCCAAAACAATGGAGCTAGTATTTGTCCTCAACCAAAATTTTATCCCCCTCCTACAATTGATGGGAATGTTGTCTCCATAACTCCTCCGACTGAGGTCATTCGGCAGAGCCAGGATTTATGGGGAGCTATGCTAGTTGGGTTCTTCTATAAGACTCCATTACACTTTATGGCAGTTAGCAACATTGTTCGTAAAATTTGGGCCAGATTTGGGCTTCGCCATGTTGCTGGTCATGAAAATGGTTTCTTCTTCTTTCGGTTTGAGTCTGAAGATCAGCTGAATCTCTGTTTGTCTAAAGGCCCCTGGGCATTTGGCAAGAAAACCATTTTCCTTAAACGTTGGCTACCTGGAATGGAGCTGTCTAAGGCCTCTCTCCAAATGTTTCCTATTTTGGTTACTCTTTACAATGTCCCGATCGAATTCTGAACCCCTTTAGGGCTTTGTTGGATCGCAAGTGGGGTTGGTAAACCCATCAAATTGGACTCGAGTACAGCTCGGATGGAACGTTTACATTTTGCAAGAATTTGTGTTGAAGTTTGTAAAAATGCTCCTCATCCTTCAAAAATCAGAGTTAATTATGGTGGTAATGAAGTGGCCAAGACTCTTGACATAGAGGTTGCCTACCATTGGAGGCCGGTGCATCACATAACAGGGTGCACTGCATACCAGAAGAGCACCAGGGAGGTTTTTCCTGATCGACAGGGTGCTGTCTCCAAGATCTTGACCTCTGTGGCTTCTACTGGCGAACTTGAGTCACTAATGACGACGTTGAAGGTTGAGTTATCTCTGGAGAGTCATGTGGTTTCTTTCGAGCAGATGCTCCCCTCCACTCTCCCTGCTTTGAATCACGATGTTGCTGAGGGGTTAGTATTGGCTGTTATTGATTCCGACAACTCTTTCACAATCCTTCGAGATTCTGAGGATTTAGAGGTGAAGGAGTTGCATTGTGGTCCTCCTGATCCGGTGGCCTTGATCACAAATGATGAAATCCTCACTAAAATTGGGTCTATGCCAGATTCTCCTGTTGAGCTAACATGCGCTGCTCCTGATTTAGCTACTGGTAATAAGCCTGTGTTGCCTCTGGATCCATTAGGCTTGGCTCTTGATTCCTTGGATGTTGTTCCCTCTTTTTTATTGGGGATCTTCAGTTTGACTCTTCCTCTCAGCCAACCAATGAAAAGGCTGAAGGTTTTTGCGTTGGATGTGCCCTGCATAGTGAGAATTTAGGATTTGGCTCAATTTCATCTAAATCTGAGACTAAGCCAGTCGTGCTTGCCCAGGTTGCGGATCTTGTGTGTACTCCTGAGTCAATTACAAGACTCACTAGTAAGTATCTCCTGGATGAGGTCGGCCCTATCGAGAAGGTAGTGGACGCTGGGGTTATTGAGGGCAGTGACCAAGGGACCCTTGACTGTTGCCCTGTAATTAATTTTGCCCAGTCCCCTGTGGTCTCGGCTGCAGAGGAGGTTGGTTATGATCCAATGTCCCTTGCCGTCCAGATGTTGATTGAGGAAGAAGCTACTCGACTTCTTCTGAAATCCCTCGCCCCGGATCATAGATACACAGTGTTACTTTTTTTAGATAACTGCTGGTGTAATATATCTGATCAGACTAGGGATGAGTTCAAATCATCCTTTCCACTTGATGGGGCAAATCTGCTCAGCTCTACGGGTGCTCCTTTTGAAGCCCTCAGGTTGTCAGTGATTGCAAATCCACACATTGATTCCTTATCTCCGGATGAGAAACAGATTATTTTTGGTTTTCTTAGTTCCTTACTGAACTTGATCTCGGTTTATCCACTCGATCACTTTAGCAATTTGGATGAATTAGTGGCGGGCCTCCACAACCTTGACAACTCTTTCCATTCACAAAATCTGGAAGGGCGACGTGTTACAGAGGTGCTCCACAATCAAGTTTTTATTGTGCAAGACAGTGCCTGGAGTCAAGCCAAGTCAAGGAGGAAGCGGAAAACTGCCTCCAAGACCTCTAATGGCTCCCCAGGCATGAGATGATGTACTCCTCAAGCTATCAAGGAGTGGTTTTGTGATTTTGACTATTTGTTGCTGCTGGATGGTGAACCTTTTGGTTGCTGTTATAGCTTTTTTTGGTCTGCTATTGGATTACTGCTGTCCATAGTAGTTGTTATGCTGATGCTGATTCCGGTGTTCCGCTGGCAGTAATCCTCACAGGGGTGCTTTATTTCTTTTGGCAGATGATTCTGGGTTTAGTATCTTCAATCTGGGTGAGCTCAGGGTTGCAGATTGATATTGTGGTTTGGCATTTCTATCTTGCGTGTAGATGGAGCCAGGCCTTTCTGTTGAAGGCTTTTCTCCATGCTGGTGCTGCAAAACAGTTGGTTCCCTGCTGATGTCCCCCTGTTGCAGTTTTGCCTAGGACTCTGGAGCTGCCATTAGAGGCCAATGATGGAGAGGTTTTTCTTATGCTGAGGCGTTGTTAATGCTATAGGCTAATGCAGGCTTGGAGTAGTGTTTTATTCCCTGATGTTTCGGCCTGTTGCTAAATTGTGCGCATTGAACGTTTTAGCAGGTGTAATGGGTTGCTGAATGTTTTTTCTTGGTAGTTTGGTCTTTTGTTTAGAGGACTTTCTTCCAATGCTGTTGAAATGCTACTGGAGGAGATCGGCTCTTGTGGATTTTTAATTACTGCAGCTGGGTGGTGGTGCTAGTTTTTGGTCTTGGTCTGCTGTTGTCTATTCTGCAGGGTTGTGAAGCAATCATCATACTCCTGTGTGGTGATCTACTGGTCCTCCCTGTGCCATTGGTTATCAAGGTGCTGCTGCTGCAGTAGGGACTGGGCCTCGAGTTGCTAAAAATGAGCTTATTGGTGATTCTGATATTCTTTCCCTGGCTGTTGTTCCAGGAGGGTGTAACCCCTCTTCTAATGGCTCCAGTTGGCACCTCTCCAGGTGTAGAAAATTTGTGGTGGGCTATAACACAGAAGGTTTCCTCTTGTTCTGCCGGCAAATTGTGTTGAAGATGTAAGTCATTGATGCTGTAAACCGGGGAATCTACTGGGCTTCAGCTGATCTTTGCTATCCTGGTGTGATATTATAGTGCTGATGCCTTTGAATCTGGTTTTTATGAGCAGTATGGGGTTTTTGAATCTAGTTTTTTGATCAGCTTTCTCAGCAGGAGGCTTTAGCTAAAGGCCGGGAGCATGAGGCATACTCAGTATCCACAGCATGGCCTTGAGCATATGGATGGTCTGGCCTGTGGCTTTTGTTGCTTGTTTTTCCTTTGATACACTTTCTTCGGTCGTTGATATGTGGCTGATTCGGATTTTATTTTTTGCAAAGTTTTTTTTTACTTTTGTAAACTCAATTTCATGATTTGGTTCATGGTGGTTCTCAGGGTAAGCCCTAGTGTCTATGTTCTACCCCTAAGTCGGCAAAACACTTGAAGTTAGAATATTGGTTTGTACCTTTTTTTTACTTTAATACATCTTTACTTACTTACCAAAAAAAAAAATCTTTGATCAAGAAAACTACAGGGACAACAACACCACATCAACAACACCACATCTTCCAGAGAATCAACAGCAACAATGCAGCGCCAATAGACTCTAGCAAAGAGAGTGCACTCAAGCTAAAGCCTAAATGAAGAGCCAGCCAAACCCCAACCCAGAGCCACTAGGCTCTCATGTTTGAGGGGTCCGAATGTTCTTGGACTTAGATTTTTGCCATCTCTGGGACTTGGCATGTTGCCAAGTGCCATCAAGCACGGACGAAACTTTAGGGCTATCCACTTCTATACCTCTTTGATCAGACCGCATCGGAGAGATCTTAGAGGCAGCACCATGGAGACCGGCCAATAATTCAGCCATATTGCTAAATTGGAATACCGGGAAGGCCGTTTTAAGATATGCAGCTTTAAGATTTTCTTCTTCATTAACCACTTGCAGAGGGACAGAAAGAAGGCTATTCCTTTGGTAGTCCTCAAGGGTGTTACGCGTACGTGAGACCACCTCTGAGACATTGCCCATGTTACGATTTAACTCCTTCATCCTCTCTTTGATAAGCATCAGTTTTGATACAATCTGGAACATGGGAACACCCTGGATAATATTACCCCAGCATTGGTAAAAAATGGGGATAAATTGAGGATCATGGGTGATGAAATTATTGAAACGGAAGCAACCAGATATTGGAGGCCTCAAAGTAATTGGGGACAGGATGCATGGAGAGTGGTCCGATAGCCTAGCTGGGGGGAAGGAGGCTTTGTAGGGAAGCTCCATAAGCCAGGGACCATTGACCACCACTCTATCTAGCTTACGGAAGACACGAGATCCAGAATCTCTTCCGTCATTCCAAGTGAAGAAGGCGCCATCATAGCTAAGATCATGCAGATCACAGTCTTTTTTTTTGGTAAGTGAACGCAGATCACAGTCGATAAGACAATTATCAAGGGCCTTAGCACTGTTGCCATGCCAACAACCCCCCAGATTCTCAGATGGCGCTCTAATAGCATTAAAGTCAGCCAACGCTACCCAAGGTTTACCTGAGATAAGTTGGTGAATGGCACGCTACTTATCCCAGAGGATTCTCCGGTCGATCTCGGAGTTAGAGGCATAAATGAAGGATATGAAAAAGGAGTGATTATTGGTTTTATTAAGGATTTTGCAGTGGATGATTTGGTCAGTTTTTGACAAAGTGCACAAATCAACACTACTATCATCCCAACCATTCCAAACACGACCAGAAGGAGTAGCGGAGTAATTCATCTCCCACTTCTAGGAAGGCATCAACATATTAGAAATATGGGATGCCTTATTTTCTTTAACACGAGTCTCCACAAGACCAACGATAGTACAGCGAGAGGAAAGGATAAAGTGTTTGACTTCATGGGTTTTGAGTGCCTCATTAAGCCCACGGACATTCCAGCATGTGATACTAACCATGGGGCTTGGGAGAAGGGGAATTTTTCTTTTTAGGCCCCTTTGGTTTTTCCATGATCGATTTTGGTTGGAACGATTCTCCATCCTTATCTACAAGAACAGGGGGAGGACACCCAGTCAGGCTGGACTTCCTAGCCACCTCATGCCTTGGTATCTCACAGGAGCCTCTAGGGACTGAAGATTTAACAAAAGGAGCGGAACCAAGAGAGTCCCCAACCTTCTGTGGTGACCGAGAACTGGAGTCTTCATTTAGTGCATGAACCATTGAGTCGACCTTCAGTAGGTCATCATCAGACAAGTGAGGAGCACATGCAGGCTCACGCTGGTCACTACTACTGGCAACGTGGATAGGGCGTCCAATCTCCAAGGAGGATTCAATTCGAGAAGCCACGCCTCTGTCAGAGGGGGCCTAAATAGCTGGCTCAGTCTCAACATGATCAATATTGGAGGCAGAAGTAGACTCAGCACATCCTTGAGCACCTTCGTCAAAACTTCCTTCCAAGCAAACAGGGGGGATAGCATCATCGGAGTTTTGTAAAGCAGCAAAGGAATTGGAGGCAGACAAAGAGCCAGCAGGCTTCTCAGCCGTCACAACTGTGCCAGGTTTACTCCTATTCCCTTTAACCACCAAGGAATGGGCTCCGGGCGAAGAAGGGATCTGGCGACCGGTAGGTTTCGCCTTACAATGAATCTTAGAGTACCCAAAGGCCTTGCAAGATTCACAATGGACAGGCTTCCAAGGATATTCCACTGCCACGTCAACGCCCAGGGAAGCACCTGGAATACCTCCAGTATTGACCCTGATACGCTCAGGCAGAGGAGAGGAGACCGAGATAATTTTTTTGGTAAGTAATTAATTGCATTAAAATTTTAAAAAAATGTACAGAGAAATTATATTTTTTACCAAGTGTTTTGCCGACTTGGAAAAAGAAACATAGAAAAAAGGGAGTCCCCTAAAACTATGACAAAAGCCATTAAGAAAAAAGATTATAATAATATTCGATTACCGTAAAGGTAAAACCCAACCGGCCAATTGATAAAGACCAAACCGGCCAAAGTGAACGTAGTATCCAATTCGGCACTCATCCAAATCGGCAAAAGGACATGCCATGACAGCAAATCCTTCCGGCCGTAATTCCAAACCGTCTCTTAACACGCCATGTCAGCAAAACCTAACCGGCCTCAATTCCAAACCGGCCTTAAATCCAAAGCGGTCTCAAGTCCAAAATCGCATTGCACACCACTCCGGCATTTAGTGTACAAAAGGCGCTCCGGCAACATCACAAGGCCACTCCGGCCTCATCACACTCAAGCCACTCCGGCCTAAAAGTGCACAAAAGGCACTCCGGATTCATCTTACAAAAGGCACTCCGGCAACATCGCAAGGCCACTTCGGCCTTATCGAACGCAAGGCCACTCCGCCAAAGAGAGTACATAGATCACTCCGGAGTCACTCCGGTCAAAAGCACTCCGGCCTCATATGCCACTCCGGCCTCAACACACGCAGACCACTCTGGCCTTTTAGTGTATAAAAAAACACTCCGGATTCCGCCAACTCAAGGCCTCTCCGGCCTATTAAACCAGCACTCCGGATGCTTGACCATTCCGGCCACAACACAACTCCGGCCAATGAGAGTACAAAAATCACTCCGGAATCATCACGCAAGGCCACTCCGGCCGATTAGCGAACAAAAAGCACTCCGGCCTCCAAGATGCCGCAAGGCACAATTAGACCCCAGTGCAATCTCTCCCTGACAAACCGAACCTCAACGTGGCCCATGCTTGGAAACTTTTGGCTTTCGAGACGCAGCTTTTCTTTGTCTTCTGGCCCGTTCCCTCTTAGAGGCAGCATCATGCATGGCAAGTCGCTCCCTAAAGGTACGACCAGTTGGCTGGGGCTCCTCACACCTGGGATCAACCAGAGCCCGACCCACACAACCATCAACCATAGAAATCCCAGGCCTAACAGAATTAAGCCCAACATGGTCATGGCCATCTAGAGAGTATTTCTGAACAATCCGAGAGATAGATTCGGGGATAAATTCAGGATCTACCACCACAATTGGACCCGCAGCAAGAGGATCAGGCGGGACATCAAGGGGCCCAGGAAGAGAGCCAACAGCCGGAGCACCCTCAATCGGGGCAGACCCACCCAACTCTGGGCAATCAGAGGAACTCTCCTCACCAGATTGGTCAGCAGAGCTGGACTCCTCAAAAGAATCCGCCTCACACAGAGCGAGAGGATCACCATCAGCAGGCAACAACCTAGAGGGCTGATTATCCACATCAGCCTCAAGGGAATCCCCATCATCAGAAATTTCATGACCAGAGGCAATAAACCCAACATCAATTGATCTAGTTAAGGCGTCAACCATAGTTCCTGCAACACGTCCAGAGAGGGCCTGGCCTGCTTGAGGCATTTGATCATCGCTACCCTCCAGTCCAGCACCAACAAGAGAGGAGGGTAACAAGGTTTTGGTCAACAGAGCTCCCCCAACTGGCTCACTAATATCCCCATCAGAGGAGGAAGGGGAAGCATCAGCCATCCTAGGAAACTTCTCTTTATTCCCAGCAGCTTTACAACCCGGATTAGCAATGCGACCCTTCAGAGGGTACATTGGCTTCCTGTCGTAACTAACATCAATGTCAACCGAAGAGGCCGCAGCTTCAGCTCCTGACTTCAGTCTGATAATTGAAGGGAGATGTGCACCTCTGGTAACTTCAACATAGACCCGTGTAAAATTAAGCCGCTCCATTTTAGCAGTGATTGGATCCAGTAGAAGGGGTTTACCAACTCCACTGGCTATCCAACTCAGACCCAATGGGGTCCAATATTCAGTAGGGACCTTGGACAAGGTGATCCAAATCGGGTACGATTGGAAAGATTCCTTCTCCAACACCATACCAGGCATCCATTTTTTTAGGAGGATGGCTTTCCGCCCTAAAGTCCAGGGACCACAAACCAAACATCGGTTCATATGATCTTCAGAGTCAAATCAGAAGAAGAAGAAACCGCTGTCATTCCCGGCAACATGTCGTATACCAAATCTGGCCCAGATTTTACCGACAATGGTGCTAACATCCTGAAGATGGAGGGGGGTTTCGAGGAAATAGCACACCAACGTAGCACCCCAGACATCCTGGGCCTGCTGAAGTACATCAGCAGGGGGTGATAGAGACGACATCCCCAACAATAGCATGGGGGAGAAAAATTTTAGTGGCAAAATGCCATTGTTTTGAACAATACCAGCCCATGGGGACGAGGGCGCAAAGAGAATAGCACCATCAGAAATTAAAGCCGGAAGCACCAGATCAGCCGCACCCTCACTAGGCGCCGACTTCAAACAACAATCAGCGCTCCCATTATTTGAAACGCGGGAAGAGGGAGGCGGTTTTAGCCCGGCTAGGAAAAATGCATCCGGCCCAGGGGACGGAAGCATGGAACCCCTCTACAAGGAAGGGAAAGAGGAAGAAGAAAGGATGGCTGAGGACGAAGGAAGAACATTGGGGTTTCGAAGTTGACAAGGAGACCGATTAGGGTTTAGCGGCACCCCCTGAGGACCGGCCATAGCCGGCACCGACGAGGGAAACCCCACCGCAAAATCAAATTTGAAATTTGAAACCTAGATAGAAGGGAGAGTGTCTCTCAGAGGTCCAGCTGGAGAGGCTTCCCTATGGCGTTGGCAATCCAGGTGAGACCCAGGGGAGTCCAGAATTGAACCGGGACTTCCTTAAAGTGAATCCAGATGGGAAAAGTTTTGTGGTCCTCCTTGGAGAGGACCAGGTCAGGGGACTATTTCCTCAAGAAGAAAGGTCGACCTGCAGTAGCCCATGGCCCGTGGTTCAGACATTCTTGCATCTGGGCATCGCTGGAGAAACGAAAGAGAAAGAACCCGTTGCCCAATTCAGCTACATGGGAAATCCCAAATTTGGCCCATATCCAACGGGGAATGTGATTGACAACGTAGAAACTAAGGGGGGTGTCGTAGAAGTAACCAACAAGAGAATCCCTCCAAACGGCTTCGCCTTGCTGAATAACCTCAGCAAGGGGGGGTAAGTTCAATGACAGATGGGAGGGAAGAATTTAAGCCAGGTACCTTCTATCGGAGCGTCCTTATAGACAATAGCAGCCCATGAAGGCATGGGCTGAGCCGCCGTCTTCGAGCGTCCATCCACAGCAGACAGACTCAGATTCGATCGAGAAGATGGAGGAGGCCCAGAGGCACCAGGGGAGGAAGTGGCCTCAGCTAGAAGGGATGCCCCGTCGGATACGAGGGGGCAAGGCGATCAAACAGTAAATCCATCGTCAGATTCAATACCCACAGAAGTGATTGAAGAAGGAGGAGGGAGCAATGAGAAAGGGGGCGCTGGAAACATCTACAAAGGGAACAGAGGGGAGACCGCCACCATTAGGGTTTGGGAAACGGGAGCCAACGGGGGCACGGTGGACAACCGAAGGGGATGGAGAAGAGGAAAGGAGAGATGGATCAAATACAGGGGAAGAGAGGATGGAAGGGACAGGGACGAGGGTTTCCGGCACCATGAGGCGCTGGGGTAAGGGACAGAGAGAGACGAGCGAGAGGGATTGAGAAACTTTTTTTTTGGTAAGCAAGTAAATTTTATAAATGAAAAGAAAAAAAGGAAAAAATATACAAAAGCAGTGTTCTATCCCCTAGTGTTTTTCCGACTTGGATTTAGAACACAGACGCTAGGACATACCCCGAGCAACGCGAATCAAGTCACAATACCGATATATAAAAAGTATAGAAACGGACTAAACGGAATCACATCCATCAGCGGCCATCAACCAAGTCTAAAGAAGAGCTCGCCAAAAGCAATGGTACGTAAAACGATTTGAAGGAAGGACAGCCCTTTAAAAACTTGTATTACCGCCGTCGCATTCTTTACTCAAGGAAAGCAACTTGGTGAAACCCATATCACAAAACCTGGCCACGACCAATTTTTCAACACAAGGAATTTGCCAATGGTGCCTCAACCCGCTGCAACTCTCAGCATATACAAGTCCCCAGTGCTAGACTCTGTAAATAAGGCAGCTCCTCACGTTCAGCTGGGACGGCATGGCGTTAGAACCAGATGCTTCAGAACCAGATGTTGCAGCGCCTCAACAGTGTCTCACCATAGATTGCTTCGACTACAGGCCAGCGCCACAAAAACCAAACCTCAACAGCAAATTGAAACATAGCCCGGTCCAGCATTAGAATCTGATCTCGGCCAAACATTGGGCAACCGGGCAATATCATTCCCGATGATATCAAAGCTCAGCACCACAAAGCAATCAAATCAGCCCAACTAATGATATCTATTGACCCAAGAAAATGTCGTAGATCTTGATATAACTAGTATAAGGTCTATGATCATCGAATAAACAAATAAATTTAGGAAACACAAATGAAAATATAAATTTAAAATCTAAAATAATACATATACTGAAATATTAAAATTTAAAAATCTTACATTCTACTACGGTAGACGACACCTCTACACTTTGTGCTATCACCGCAAAACCCCAACCCAAGGCACTGGACTTCTTCGTTGTCGAACCCATAGGATAAGGACAATCCTTGATTATGGGGTTGAACTATCCATAATTTGAAAGAAGCTCCCAAAAACTCATTGAATAATATATTTATCCATAAAAGCATCTACGACCATCTTCCACAATATCTTTTTATCCTCCCGTTCCATGACTTTTTTCTCATCAACTGCCCATGGTTGGCTTCACCTTCTAACTTATATGAGGCAAACATTACCTTATTTTCTCCTAGACATTGGATCACCACAAATACCATTTTAATTCTTAGGATCCATATTTTAACTTCTACAAGTTCTGTGCCACCCAAAAATTCAGGTACTTGATTATTATTAAATCGGTCATAAATCGACATCATTGGATTCGTTAACACTAGAAATTGACTGCAAGTTATACTGACCTCAAGCTACCGATTCCACCCCATCCGTCTCACTTGCCATGCTATTCAAGCATCCCTATTCCTAGTCCGGGCGAGTACTTAGTCCATCATGGCTTCCATCGTGCCATAGACTCTATAATGTTTACCATCATTCCAAGTAAATTCATACACTCTGCTTCTCGTTCTTGTGGTTGGCCACCACCACGTGTAATTCTTTGTTTAGGTGCCATGAGTAAGCTACTAAAATCTTTTTTGAAATAAAAATAATGCTGATTAGTTCACACTTTGGACACTAACTAGAACAATACAATCTATACTATTCAACATCAATAATGATCCTAATTTTGTTATAGCATAAGTCATTTAAATTAGGATAACTAGAACTATCCAATATAACTTAATTATTGTGACGAACCGTATTTTTATCGAAAATTTGATAGAGTTTTGTCTAAAATAAGGTCATCAAGTTGATACAAAAACCTGTACAATCTCCTATACAAAACAAAATATATCCAAATAATCCCTCATCTCAACAACATGTAACAACTCCTCACAGGATCCGATTGCAACATTATTTGTGGCTCCAACGCTGTATATCTAACCACAACATTGGCCAAAGAGAGATTCCACTAGAT
>JAODPA010119829.1:0-18254 GCA_025585075.1 Nepenthes mirabilis | reverse complement strand
GAATTGCGATAAAAATTTATTTAATGAAACCGACTACACATTTGGTTAATAAATGATAGAATGTATGTTACGGACGTAATTTGGTTAATATATTCGCAAATCGATTAATAATTAAATTTATTTCGATTGACGACAAGATAACCCAATTACCAAAATTTCACCCGATTAGCAACCTAATTTAGCTCAATTGATTAAATATAGTGTGAATTAGATTAATTAAGTAAAATTATATATATTGCAAATACACAAACTCACACACACTTAGAAAATTCAGCACGGTAAATTCAGCAAGGAAGTAATCCACACCCAGCTAGCAGCAATATTAAAAAATCAACCAAAGTTTCCAACAATTGAAAAAGAACATAACTCCTTCTTGACATTAGACATTAGTATATACATAATAGCCCCTAAATTTAATTAAATTTCCCAAAATATTAGAAGAAAACCAGCTGCACAATGCAGAAATTTTCATTTGCTACACACGGCAACAGCTAGCATCTCCTTTTCACCAAGTGATTAATTAATTAAAAAGTGAAAAATGGTATAAAAAGTGAAGAGGCATATGAGGCTAATGTGGGACTAAGACATTAAAAATTAACCTTCAAATGAAACTCCAACAAGTTGCTAAAGGAGGGAGAGATACCTTTGTACTTTTGCATGGCTTGGAAAACTAAGAATTTGCCACCTTGTGGGGGCATGTGGCAACTCCAAATTCAATAGGTGACGACTAAGCATATTGAAAAGGAAATAAATAAAGAAAATAGGGAAGAAAACCAGGTAGAGGCAAGTGAAAAATCAGAGAAAAACAGAATGAAGAAAGCTGAACCAGAACCAAGAAGGCTCGGCTAGCTGCTGAGTTTCAAATTTGAACATAAAATATTTCTGAGCAAGAACTCCTCTCCCTCTTTAATTTTTTGTTAAATTATTGTTCTTAAATTGAAGTATTGTCGGTCCAATACTTAAAATTCTTACTGAATTTATACTAGAATGATCAAAGCTCAGCAATATGTCAAAATGGAACTCTATTGATGAACTCTGCTGCACCATATTGATATCTGAATTTTTACATATTGATATCAAAGCAATATGTCATAAAATTTTTATTGAATATACTTTAAGATGTTAGCTAAATCACCATATTTTTTTTCTAGAATAATCCTTGCCGAAACCATGCTAGAATGAGCAAAGTTCAGCAACATGTCAAAATGGGACTCTGTTGCTGAACTCTACTGCACCTAACTGATATCCAAATTCTTTCATACCTCATTTGATTGATTCATGCCATGAAATTTTTACTGAAAATAACTTAATATGTTAGCTAAATCACTATATTTTTGTTCTGGAATAATCATTTCCGAAATCTTGTTAGAATGAGAAAAGTTCAGCAGCATGTCAAAATGAAACTTTGTTGCTAAACTCTACTACACCTTGCTAATATTCAAATTTTTCATGCCTCATTTGATTGATTTATGCCATAAAATTTTTACTAAAAATGCTTTAAGATGTTAGATAAATTATCATAGTTTTTTTTTGGAATAATCTTTACCGTTACCATGCTAGAATAGTCAAATTTCAGAAACATGTATCATGAAGTTGGTTTTGCGACCTGCTGTTATGCTTGCTGATATACTAATTTTTACATACTGTTAATAGCCGATTAATCCCATAAAAATTTTAGTGAAAAAACTTTAATATGTTATCTAAATTATCATATTTTTATTTTGGAATAATTCTTCACAAAACCGACCAGTTCGATGGAAATAAAGTAGACTGGCAGATTGAAACTGATGAAAATAGAGTAGCTACAGGTACTGAATTTGTCTATTGTTTTTACCAAGTTTTAGGCCGATTCAAACTTCACAAAACTTATGTAAGATATTTCAATGAACCAAAATTATGCCATAAAATTTGCGTAATTTTATCAGCTCAAAATTTGAACGATTCAGCCCAAAAATAAATGTCACTGAACCGGCAAGAAGCAGAAATGTGCATGAAAGATCAATGAATAACTTTAAACCAGTCAAGAATAAAATTAAAAACTTCATATGAATCGATCCAAAATGTTGTTCTGATTCTAGAAATGTATGGAAAGTAATTTTTCAATGGGATTTAGTCACTGAACCGTACCCAAAATAACAGCTAGACAAATCCCTGTATACTGATGTTGAAATTGGTAGTTTGTGAAAATCTTGCCAAACCACCCTCCGTCCGACCACCAAACAAGGTCAAAATTGGTCACCAATTATTTAAAACCTTTATTATCATTGTGCGAAATTGGCTCATAAAAATAGGTTGAATGGCCCACCGAACCGGATCCCTAAATGAGTAGAGAAACTTACCCCTTCATCCTTGCTAATGCTGATGCAAATCTTGTAGTCCACTTTGGTGGACTGAACTGGCCATGAACCGGTTGAACCAGCAGCCAACCGAGACATATTTTCTATTACCGAGGTTGAAATATCACCATGTAAAATGGATTCCAAAAAGTCTTCGATATGGTCACTAAACCGGACCACATATCAGAACTCGGACTAAACTTCAACAGTTTGCTAAAATCTTGAATTTTAGCCCACGAAAATGGGTTGAATCGGTCCCCGATTCGGCTGAACCGACAGCCAAAGTACCTTAAGTATGTTAAAATAATATTAACGCATCAATTTGTAAAATTTGGTAGGATTTAACCACCAAACAGGACCCTAAAATGACAACCGAACCATACCCTGCATCCCTATTGATGCTATAGCTGGGCAGTTTAGGAAAATGGATTAAACCGGCTGTGTACTGGTTGAACCCGTAGTCGGCTCGGCCAAATCTTCTATTACTAAGGCTTAACTATAACCATGTAAAATGGTGTGACAAAATGGATTTTTTTTCTCAAAAGCTTCCGTAAAGACAAGAACAGGACTAAATTAAGGCAAGAGTTCTGTAGAAATTTCGACAGAGTCTTCCTTGTAATTAGATGAAACTCCAAAAATACACAATGTATGATAAACTATTATAAGCACACAACTAACAATTATCCACAATTCTTCCTACATTATTCATACACAGGATCACATGTGCCATCCATGGCTTAAATCTATAAAAACGTTAGCTACACTAACAGTTCAATAATGAGATGCCATCTAGGACCTGTATAGTATATCCAAGAGTTTAAAGCGGAAGCTAAATTATTAACCTACAGAAGTATAGTTTTTTTTTACCATCACATATATCATATGCATTCTATACAAAACCCACATGTGCATGAAAATCCATAAATATAAGATCAGTATACAAAAGTACATGATCAAACAAGTCTTTATGTCAACAGGCTCTCCCAAAATGGCTCCAAAATACTTCAGGTCCTCAAAAGTCTTTAGAAATTTCTTTCGGTCACTCTTTCTCGTCGGGCACTAACTCTACTGTCTCATCTAGAGGAGGAAAAATAATAAAACAGTGAGTCGGGGCCCAACAATGTACATGCATATGAGTGGTAAAATAATAATGCAGAACGGTCATATAACTGTGTAGAAATAGAACGGTCATACAAAACATAATCTAGAAAATAGAGAAGGCATACTTTGACGATATTAAACCTCATAATTACAAATCCGTAATCGCTAAATTGTAAACAGTAAACTGTAAACAGTAACTGTAATCGGTAAACTGTAAACTGTAAATGGTAAACTGTAATCGAAAAATTGTAAGTTGTAAACTGTAAACTGTAAACAGTAAACTGTAATCGGTAAACTATAAACTGTAAACAGTAAATGATAAACTGTAATCGGTAAACTGTAAACTGTAAACAATAAATTGTAATCGGTACACTGTAATCGGTAAAAGACCCTGCAAGTATACCCTACTAGTTGAGGGGGCTAATAATCGAGGATAAATTGTGTTCACTCCACAAAATCTAAGGCCTATCACTGTAACATGTATATCCCATCCCAAGTGATCTATACTGTATGCCACCCGAATGTAGGCATGTAATTGTGATTCCTCCTGACTTTAACGCCCCGAGAAAGTGTGGAACACAAATAACTTCATGGACAGAGTTATCATCGATTACCACCGTAAAGTCCTAAGGCACGTCGGAGAACCATCCGGACTGTAGTCAATCCCGGATCCTAAATAACAGTAGCGAAAATAACCTCTTTATTGAAAACCTTCTTTCATAATTATAGTTTCATAATTTACTTTCAGTTAATTTCAGAACGTACGGTATCGGTCTAAAAACTCCTTCAGTTTTTCTTCAATTGTGCGTGAAATTTTCATCAGTACAAGTCCGTGCATTTTTTGAAAAACAAATTATACTGGGAGTTTCAGTTCAATGTCAATTAACTTTTATATAACTGGAGCTACGGTCAAAAATCATTAAAACCCTTTCATTTTCGTACCTAGGGTTTCGCCAAAACTTTTGGACTCAAATCGATCACTAAACATGTGCTTATTCATGAAATTAATGCCATAAATCCCTACACATATACTAAATCATACAATTTAACCAAAAATCTCAAAAATTTTCGAGTTAGGGTTTCACACATACTTTCGAAACCAAATCGAATAGTATTTACATGCATGTACATGAATTCTAGCCAAAACTTACAATAAACATGGGTAAACACAAAATCTAACCAAACAATCGAAGGAAACATGCTTCATTTACTTTAAATATGCATCAACATCATTTTAGAGCATCTTAATCAACTTTAAAGCGAGAGGAAACGATAAAAATGAAAAATAATGTCCGAAGTACACTTGTCTTGACCCGATCTACCATTATTTTTACCAGGAGTTGATTGGAACAAGTAATTTTCCTTTCTCCTCTTCTCTTCTTCCTCTTCTTCCTCTCCTTCGTGCGTAGTCTGCTCTCTCTCTCTCCCTTTTCCTTTTTTTCCTTCATTTTATAACAAAAACGAAGTTAGCATGCAGGCAAAAGTCAGAGCCGCGCTCGAGCGCCCAACGGGCGCGTAGCAAGTGGGACAGCTACTAGATTTTGCGCTCGCTGCAGCGCCTCAGGCGCACAGTATGCTCCACACGGCTGCTTGCTGAACTCGGGTATTTTTCCAAATTTTTACTTTCAACCATCATTTTTCACTACATGTTTGGCCTCTTAATGATACTCATCATTCTAATTACTTTCAATTTTCACATTTTTCGATTCTGGGGCCTCACACTCTCCCCCACTTAAAGAAATTTTATCCTCGAAATTAAATAAACTACATACCTCAAGAGAACAAGTTGGGATACTTGCTTCGAACCTCTTCTTTGCGTTCCCAAGTGGCCTCCTCTGGTGAATGATTTCTCCAAAGCACTTCCACCAGGGGGATGGTCTTCGTACACAACTTATGATCCTTTCGGTCTATAATTTATAGTGGTTTCTCAATGTAGAACAAATCCTTGTCAATAGCCAAAGATCCGCAATCAATCACTTGCACAGGATCATGGACGTACTTCCGAAGTATCGATATATGAAACAGATCATGTATGCCCGTTAGATTAGGTGGTAACGCCAACCTATAGGTTACGTCCCCGATCCTTTCCAAAATCTCAAAAGGGCCAATAAACCGCGGCTTCAGTTTTCCCTTCACTCCAAACCGAAACGTGCCCTTGGATGGTGAGACCTTCAGAAATACAAGATCTCCCATGTCGAAACTCAATTCTATCCTCCGTCTATTCGCATAGCTTTTCTGTCGGTTCTGAGCAACCTTCAAATTATCATGAATCACTTTAATCTTCTCTGTTGTTTCTTTCACAATCTCCGAATCCAAAATCCTTTTGTCTCCAATCTCCTCCCAATGAATCGGCGACCTACACTTTCTTCCATACAATGCCTCAAAAGGTGCCATACCGATACTAGCTTGATAGCTATTATTATAAGCGAATTCAATTAGTACTAGATAAGTATCCCAAGTTTCTTTCATCTCCAAAACAGAGGCCCTCAACATATCCTTAAGAATCTAAATGGACGCTCAAATTGGCCATCGGTTTGAGGGTGATACGCAGTACTGAACTTTAACTCTGTCCCCAACTCCTTATACAAGCTCTACCAAAACCTCGAGACAAAACGTGGATCTCTATCAGACACAATGGAGGCAGGAACTCCATAAAGCCTCACGATCTCATTTACATACAACTGAGCCAACCTATCACGCGAATAGGTTGTCCTGATCACCAAGAAGTGGGCTGATTTTGTCAACTGATCAACTATAACCCATTAGGCGTCATGATTCCTAGGAGTCCTTGGTAAACCCGATACAAAGTCCATGGCAATGTCCTCCCATTTCCAGCTTGGGATTGGCATTGGCTGTAACAATCCAAAAGACTTCCTCATTTCATCCTTCAATTGCTGACATACTAGACATCTCTCCACGTAAGCCATGATATCTCTCTTCATATTTCTCCACCAGAAGTTTTTTTTCAGATCCTGACATATTTTATTCGTCCCCGAGTAGATCATATACCGAGACCGGTGAGCCTCCTTCAAAATCTTCTCCTTCAACCCTCTATCATCCGGTACACATAATCGGTCTCTAAATCTCAACACACCATCAGCCCGGACATTAAAATCAGCTCGGGACTCTTTACTTAAACTACTAATAATATCCATGAGGAACGAATCATTCACCTGCTTCTCTTTAGCTTCGCTAACTACCGGTTGAATCTAAAGGTATGACAGGATCATTCTATCACCTTTACCATAACGTTGGATATCACACTATTTCAGATAATTCAACATTTTCATCTGCTTGACCTGCAGGTGTGCCACATAACCCGATTGGTGACTCAATGCGTCTGCAACTACGTTGGCCTTTCCTAACTTATACCGTATCTCGCAGTCATAGTCTTTCAAAAAATCAAGTCATCTCCTTTGCCTCATGTTAAGTTCCTTTTGTGAAAACAGATACTTCAAACTTTTGTGATTTGAATACACAAGGAACCTCTTACCATATAGATAATGTCTCCAAATTTTCAATACAAAGACAACAGCAGCAAGCTCGAGGTCATGAGTAGGATAATTCTTCTCATGCACTTTCAGTTGCCTAGATCTATATGCCACGACTTTACTGTGCTACATCAATACACATCCTAGACCCGCCTTAGAAGCGTCGCAGTACATCTCAAAGCATCCTGAACCCTCTGGAATGATCAGCACTGGAGCGGTAGTCAAATGATTCTTTAGCTCCTAGAAACTCAGATCACAGTCCTCTGTCCACACAAACTTAGCCTCTTTCTTCAGCAACTGAGTCAGAGGTATAGTAATCTGTGAAAAATTCTCTATAAAATGTCTGTAATATCCCGCCATGACAGAAAGCTCTTAATCTCAGTCACAAAAGTCGGTCTGCTCCAATTTGTAACAGTCTCTACTTTCATGGAATCTACAGAAATGCCACCATTAGAAATCACATGCCCCAAAAATATGACCTTCTCGAGCCAGAACTCACATTTACTCAGCTTGGCATACAATTTTTCCTCGCGAAGCATTTGAAGTACTTTCCTCAAATGAATTTTGTGTTCTTCATGATCCTTTGAATAAATCAAGATATTATCAATGAATACCACCACAAATTTATCCAAGTACGGTCTGAACACCCTATTCATTAAATCCATAAAAGCAGCTAGAGCATTTGTAAGGCTGAAAGGTATAACAAGAAACTCATAGTGGCCATAACGTGTCCGAAAAGCTGTTTTTGCCACATCCTTCGGCTTGATCCTCAATTGGTAATAACTAGACCTCAAATCAATCTTTGAAAACACTCGAGATCCTTACAACTGATCAAATAAATCACCAATGTGCGGTAGAGGGTATTTATTTTTAATCATGATCTTATTTAACTCACAATAGTCAACACACAACTGTAAAGACCCATCTTTCTTCCTCACAAACAACACCGGTGCACCCTAAGGAGATATACTCGGTCTGATAAAGCCCTTGTCCAACAGCTCCTGTAATTACAACTTCAACTCATTCAATTCAGCCGGAGTTATACGATAGGGGGATTTAGAAATTAGACTAACACTAGGAACAATAACAATCTCAAACTCAATTTTTTGGTGTGGAGGCAATCCAGGTAACTCATCTGAAAATACATCCTCAAAGTCACAAACAACCAGGATGTCCTTAGCCGGCGCACTATGACTCCCAGTAGTGCAGGTATATGCCAAGTAAGCTCTACATCCACTTCCCATCAAATGCTTAGCATGTAAAGCAGAGATCAACACAAGCACTCCCTTTTTCTTAATGCCCTAAAAGAAAAAGGGCTCCATTTCGAGAATATTAAAACAAACCCGCTTTAAAAAATAGGTAATACTGGCATGGTATTTAGCCAGCTAGTCCGTCTCTAGAATCACGTCAAAATTACCCATGTTCAACAACACTAAGTCCGCAACCAAATAGTTTTCATTCACCTCAATTATACATCCGGGATACATAACATCCATAATCATAGAGGATCCAGTGGAAGTACACACAGATAGTTCACAATCTAAAATACACGGGACAGATACAATACAACATGCAAATCGCGGAAAAACAAAGGAATGTGTAGACCTCGAGTCAAATAATATAGCTTCAGAAACTCCACAAATAGAAAGGGTACCTTCCACGACATTCAGAGATGCCTCCGGATCCTAAACAGTCATCGCAAAAGCTTTTGCCGAGACAGTAGGCTTTTTTCCTTCTAGCTTCGGAAGTATTGGACAGTCCCTGTACAGGTGGCCATGCTGTCCACATCTGAAACACACTCCCGACAACTTACGACATGCTTGTCTCGGATGTTTTCTCCCACAGAAGGTACAGTCTTTAGCTGATACTCTAATACCAGTTACTGACTGAGCCGGTACAATACTCTTTTCCCTGTCAGTCGCCCTAGTCTTCTCGAATGGTCCAGAAGACCCCGCAGCAGATCCGGTACTCACTCCCGCTCGGCTAGTGGTCATCTTTGCATAGAATCTCTCCTTTTCAACTTCCTTCTCATAAATCACCGCTCCGTCCAGGATCTCGGCATAAGTTTGGAGCTTTAAACTAGACAATAACTTTCTAATGTCATCTCGTAACCCTTGCTGAAACTTCTTTGCTTTCCTATGCTCATCATCTACATAGAAGGGTGCAAAATGGGACAGCTCAGTGAACTTGGTATTATACTCTTTGACCGTCATGTTTCCTTGTCTCAACCTCATAAATTCTTGCTCCTTCTGATCTCAGAGATTGGATGGGAAGTACTTCTCCAGAAATATATCCTCAAATATCTCTCAGGTAATGACATCATCAGGCACTCCCATCGCCCTCTTCTGCATATCCCACCAACTATCAGCTTCACATTCCAGTTTGTAAGCCGTAAAGGTGACCTTTTTCCGATCGGTACAGCCAATCACAGTGAATATCATCTTCATCCTTTTTAACCACATGTCTGCTTCCGCCGGATCAGGCTATCCTAGGAAGTCCGATGCTCGCTCAGCTATGAATCTATCATATGTCGTAAGACCAAGAAGTGTCGAAGCTGACTCGGGTGCAGGGATCAGAGCCATATGTTTTTGCTCGACAGATTCTACCACATTGGTCATCCTCTCTAATAGATCAATATAAGCGGCCTCTCTATCATAGGGCGTGCTAGCGCCACCGCGGTCATTCCTTCTACCTCTTCTAGTTGCCATCCTATAATCAAGATAAATGTAAGGTTATAAGGACAAAAATTCAATGGAATGAGAAATAAATATTCAACAGCTTTAAGAAATTTTCAACAAAGCATAAGAACAAACCTCTTAAGGGTCCTAGTTGCATTAACTTCCTCAAGTTATTCCTACAGGAATTCTTTTAAGAGATTCAATCCTATGCTTCCGCTTTTCGGTCGATTAATTCCTAAGGCATCTCAATTCTCTGATACCAAATATGACGAAACAGATTTTTTTCTCAAAAGCTTCCGTCAAGACAAGAATAGGACTAAATTAAGGTAAGAATTCTATAGAAATTTTGGCAAAGTCTCCCTTATAATTGGATGAAACTCTAAAAATACACCATGTATGATCAACTATTACAAACACATAACTAACAATTATCCACAATTCTTCCTATAACATTTATACTCAAGATCACATGTATCATCCATGGCATAAATCTATAAAAATATTAGCTACACTAACAGTTCAATAACGAGATGCCATCTAGGACCTGTACAGTATATCCAAAAGTTTAGAGTGGAAGATAAACTATTAACCTGCAGAAGTATAATTTTCTTTTACCATCCCATACATCATATGCATTCTATATAAAACCCACATGTGCATGAAAATCCATAGATATAAGATCAGTTTACAAAATCACAGGATCAAATAAGTCTTTACGTCAACAGGCTCTCCCAAAATGGCTCCAAAATGCTTTAGGTCCTCAAAAGTCTTCAGAAATTTCTTTCGATCACTCTTTCTCGTCGGGCACTAACTCTACTGTCTCATTTGGAGAGAGAAAAATAATAAAATAGTGAGCCGGGGTCCAGCAAGGTACATGCATACGAGCAGTAAAATAATAATGTAGAACGATCATATAACTGTGCAGAAATAGAACGGTCATACAAAACACAATCTAGAAAACAGAGAATGCATACTTTGACGATATTAAACTTTATAATTAGAAATCAGTAATCGGTAAACTATAAATGGTAACTGTAATCGTACACTGTAAATTGTAAACGGTAAACTGTAATCGGTAAACTATAAACTGTAAACGGTAAACTGTAATCGGTACACTGTAATCAGTAACATATCATAACAGTAACAAACCCTGCCAGTATACCCTACTAGCTGAGGGGGCGAATAATCGAGGATAGATTATATTCACTCTACATAATCTAATGCCTATCACTGTAACATGTATATCCCATCTCGAGGGATCTGTACTGTATGTCACCCGAATGTAGGCCTATAATTGTGATTCCTCCTGACTTTAATGCCCCGAGGAAGGTCGGACCACAAATAACTCCATGGATAGAGTTATCCTCGATTACCACTGTAAAGTCCTAAGGCATGCCGGATAACCTATCCGGACAGTAGTCAGTCTCTGGTCCTAAATAACAGTAGCAAAAATAACCTCTTTATTGAAAACCTTCTTTCATAATCATTGTTTCATAATTTACTTTCAGTTAAGTTCAGAATGTACGGTATCGGTCTGAAAACTCCTTCAGTTTTACTTTAACGGTGTGTGAAATTTTTATCGGTACAAGTCCATACATATTTTCGAAAACAAATTATACCAGGAGTTTCAGTTCAATGTCAATTAACTTTTATATAACAGGAGTTACGGTTAAAAATCATTAAAACCCCTTCATTTTCATACCTAGGGTTTTGCCAAAACTTCCGGACTTAAATCATCACAAAACATGTGCTTATTTATGAAATTAATGCCATATATCCATACACATATACTAAATCATGTAATTTAACCAAAAATTTCTAAAAGTTTCGAGTTAGGGTTTCACACATACTTTCGAAACCAAATCGAACACTATTTACATGCATGTACACGAATTCAAGTCAAAACTTGCAATAAATATGGGTAAATACAAATTCTAACCGAACAATCAAAGGAAACATGCTTTATTTACTTTAAATATGCATCAATATTATTTTAGAGCATCTTTATTAACTTTAAAGTTAGAGGAAACAGTAAAAATGAAAAACAACGTCCGAAGTACACTTGCATTGGCCCGATCTACCGTTATTTTTACCGGGAGTGGATTGGAACAAGTGATTTTCCTTTCTCCTCTTCTCTTCTTCCCCTTCTTCCTCTCCTTCGTGCGTGTTTGCTCTCTCTCTCTCCCTTTTCCTTTTCCCCTTTATTTTATAACAAAAATGAAGTTAGCACGTGGGCAAAAGTCAGTGCCACTCTCCAGCGTGTCTCGAGCGCGCGGCGAGCGAGCTACATTCTGCTAAACGCGCTCGAGTGCCCAGCGGGCGCGCAGCGAGCGAGGCAGCTACTGGATTCTGCGCTCGCTGAAGCGCCTCAAGCGCATAGCCGGCGCCACATGGCTGCTTGCTGAACTTGGATATTTTTCTAACTTTTTACTTTCAACCATCATTTTTCACTACATGTTTGGCCTCTTAATGATACTCATCATTCTAATTACTTCCAATTTTTACATTTTTTGGTTCCGCAGCCTCACAAACGGTTTTCAAAAATACTTTAATTTGGTCACTGAACCGGCCTCAGAATTGAAATCTGTCACTAAAATGAGCAATTTGCACTTGATTGTCTATTTTGCTAATTTAGTATGAACCGATTAGAAAATAAATAATAAACCGACTATATATGGTATGTTAAATTAATAATCAAGTGATACATCATGTCAATCAGTTGGCCATTATAAGAACTAGATGTTAAAGATATTTAATAAATCGGTTTCTAAGGGACCGTCTAATTTGGTAAGTGAACCAATTTTTATATATCTTCCTTTAAAATAATGAACCGACTACTTATTATATGGATAATAGTGAACCGACTCACATGATATAACCGGTGGAATATTATGAAAAGTCAAACCGATTCATAAATCGAATTTTTGATCAAACTGGTTGAAGAGATAAAATAGAACCGAACCGGTTAGTGGACTTGTAAATTATGGAATTTATGAACCAAAAATTGAATAATATGTTGTCTAAAAATAAGTTCAACACATATTAAAATGTATACGAACTTATATTATCCATTAATATGATTTTATTATGAAAATGTACGGTGTGTTTTATGGTTATTTCATTACAAATGTATATGATATATTTATACATGAGTGAAAGCCAATATGATACCAATAAAATATGAAATTTCTCTAAGATGAAAAATTTAAGAAGATGAAGTAAGATTATAAATAAGGGCTTTCACTACGAAATTTTAAGAAGTCAATAAAATAAACTAATGATTTATTTTAGTGGATAGTGTTTTCTAGCATACCTTAGGATATTATGGTATATATCATAGTCTGAATAAATATCACTATGCGATTTCAGCCCTGTCTACTGGGAGATAACAGGTAGTACAATCCTATTTTTAGAATGTAAAGAAGGAAGATAAGGTTTTTGATTTGTGTGGAGTGAATACAATCCATCTTATTTTTGGGATGTAAATAAGAAAAAAAGTATCGATGTATTATGTGATTTTGGCCTTTGATTATATAGAGTAAACACAATTCAGATATCGATTAAATATTTCGTTAGTGGGTAAGGCCTACTAGCCCTGATTCCTCAAGATGTATAATATAAGAATATGCTTGCAAGTAATAAGAATTAAGTACAAGAAAAAAAGAAAAGTCATTTGCATCATAAAAGTATTTTTTTAAAAAATATTTTTTTTATATGCATCATAATCCATATTCCTCCTTATGAATTATTTTAAAGATAAATATACATGTTCTTGGCTATTATATTATTATTGAGTATTTGGCTCACTCTTCTACTATTTTCTTTCTCTTCAAATGCTTCACAAGAGTTCAAATCTCGTAAATAAAAGTAAAAAAGGACCAATAAGTATACGATAATCTGTAATGATATAACTTGTTTAGTTTAAACAATAATGTAATAACTTGTACTTTATAAGCATCCCAAAAATGTAAGTTTTTAGTATTAGTAATTTAGAAATATGTTTGCAAATTTCTTATGGTTATATTGTAAGTTTCATTGTAATTTTTATATGATGAGTTTAAAATTTTAGTTGGCATCTTTCCTTATCACAAGTTGACATTACATTATGATTGAATGAATGTCAGAGCCATTGATGATTAACCTTATTTTGGATTGTATGTAATATGGTTTATTGTGATTTACCATATCGTTAAGATAAGAACACATTTCCTATAATTAAATTTGATATAAGAATGTGGGATGTGACACTCCTCTTTCGTTCTTTACACTTTTTGTTACATTTTCTTCGAGTATTCCCTTTTTGATACCTGATTAAATTTATATTTTTTATTACTTATGACTTGAACATTCATATATACAGATTTCATATCTGATTTCTTAGTTTTGATCAGTTTTTTGTATGTGAAACCCTAACCCACATCCAAATGCATTTGTCAATTTATTTTTGGAATTTTTTCATAAATTGACTTTAGAATATAGATACCCATGCCTTGAATATGTTAATTTATCACTTGCATATCCAATTTGATATTTTTGTGTGGTTTTGTACACTTGGAAACCCTAACCCACGCTTCAACATCTTTACCCATAAAATTGAGGGTTTGTGTATGATTTGGTTTTAGAATTTAAAAATTCTAACTTCACGGACGTGGGTATTCCGATTATTTGGTATTTATGTACATATATTTTGTATATATTAATTTTACGTATTCTTGAAATATTATCGGACATGAATTGAGATAATTATCTACATGTACGTTTCATGTGTTATTTTGTATATGTTCCGAAAATTATGTTACATGTAATTATAAAAGAATTTATTATCTGGAATATCTAAAGTTATATCCGGCACTTTATGGTAAGAATTTTTTACATATTCTAAAAGTTATATTGATTTATACATATAATTGAAAGCATGTGAAGACATGAATGTATATGAAACGATTGTCTATATCCGCATAAAAGAATTATGAAAGATTTGTAAAGTATTTAAAGGAAAATTCACAATTTGATATGTTTTATGATTTGTTCTCTAGAGAGTGAGAATTTCTGTATAAGTTTCTAGTGGAACCTTTTTTTGAGAATAAATAATTAAGAATTTGAACCAAATATTTATATTTTAGATGGTAGTATTCCCTAGCCTGCTTTAAGATATTATTTTGGTAAATCGAGGAATTGTCTCTACGGTACGAGGGACATGGTGGTATAAGAATAATGACTATAGGCCCAATATATTTGGGATTATAGGTATACCATCTTCCACGAGACGTTGAAGTTTGAGCTTCGTGGTTAGTACCTTAGATCATATGGAGTAATATGATCATTTCCTCAATTTGATTATACCGTTAGCTGGTAAGGCCTACTGGCCTTGGTCTGCAAAGATAAGGAAGTTTCTACATATTTTAGAATCTAAAGAAAGAATAAGTAAAATGGAAAAAATAAACGTATTTCAAAAAGTGTATTTGTTCATGTTTCATATTTATACATCTTCATTATACCCTTATCTCATTCCTCAGCTTTATTGTACGTATATTGTTTATTGTCATTGATTATATTACACTTGTTGAATATTTGGCTCACTCTTATTATTTTTTTTTGTTTTCAAATAAGCGTGAAATTAGACCCAATGAGGCGGGATAAAAGATTAGAAGTTGGCTAGGCTACTGATCTTTTATATCTTATAAAGTAAATTTTGTATATTATATTCCGCTGTAGTTTGATGGATGTATAGCTTCCAGATGCAATTATGGTTTATATTTTGGTACCTAGTGGCACTCTCTATCCAACGTTGAGTCTGGAGACGCGATATTGGAGCCACAAATATATTATGGCATTTGGATTCTGTAATGCGATATTGTGGTTATTTGTATTATGTTGTACAGAGATTTGTACAGGGTTATATTTGTTTGGCGGCCGTTTTATTGTCGAAACTCTATCGAATTTCAGTTAGAAAAGTCAATCCGTCACAGATCCAAGCTTATTTCTGCAGCACTATTGTGTGTATGTTTTCATCAAATCCCAAGCAATGATATCGGAGTGTAGTTTTACAAGTGGTAAAACTATAATTCGATCGTGTCGATATTGAGGAGCTTACTTTTTTATAATAAGTAATTTAATAGGTAAAATAATTTTACTTTTTAGAAAGAAAAATTAAAAATACTTTTATTTGAAAATAAATAGTAAAAGCAATGTGAGAGAAAGAAGACAAGTAAGAGAAAATGAAGGATGAAGAGTTGCAAGATATGAGAAGTCTTGCAAATTCTATGTTTAAGCTATATCTTACGAATAGCACTTTTCAAGAAGTCATAAATTTGTCGATCCAATAGAGGTCTAGATAAAACTTGATGGCTTGTACAAGTCCAACCCATTGAAGATGAAGTTATATATAAAGAAAAAAATTTATGGCCTTCATTTGTCAGAAAGAGAGAAATTTTGAGAGGCACTTGCATGAATTCAACCAAATTTTAATGTGAATATTGGCACTTAATGAGAAGATTAGCAACAAAGATAAAGCATTAGTGTTGTTAACTTCTTTTGACAGCCTTGTATGATTATAGTGCCATGATACTATTATTCAAGAAGGGCATACTTAATCTTGATAATATCATCAGCTTCTCACTTATAAATGAGTTTAGGTAGAGAAAAAGTGATGAGATTTCAGGGGCGACGAGTGTCTTAGTGTCCACTAACGATGGGGGCCAGGGAGATTGAGAGATTGAAGTGGCAAGTCAGAGGGATGCAATCATCAGTCCAAGTTTCAAGATATCAAATACTTTTATTATGGTAAAAAGAGCCATATGAAATAGGAGACGGAGAGCATTGGAGAGTGACAAGAAATGAGGAATCATACGTTAATAATCAAGCCTTTATCATTATTTGCAGAGATCTTCTAATTGTCCACATAGGAAAAAAAATGAAGCTTCTTAAGTCACAAGATGATTTGGGTGATGTAGTGGTTTTTCACACTTGTAACATGAAGGAGGCACTTGCATGAATTCAACCAAATTTTAATGTGAATATTGGCACTTAATGAGAAGATTAGCAACAAAGATAAAGTATTAGTGTTGTTAACTTCTTTTGACAGCCTTGTATGATTATAGTGCCATGATACTATTATTCAAGAAGGGCATACTTAATCTTGATAATGTCATCATCTTCTCACTTATAAATGAGTTTAGGTAGAGAAAAAGTGATGAGATTTCAGGGGTGACGAGTGTCTTAGTGTCCACTAACGATGGGGGCCAGGGAGATTGAGAGATTGAAGTGGCAAGTCAGAGGGATGCAATCATCAGTCCAAGTTTCAAGATATCAAATACTTTTATTATGGTAAAAAGAGCCATATGAAATAGGAGACGGAGAGCATTGGAGAGTGACAAGAAATGAGGAATCATACGTTAATAATCAAGCCTTTATCATTATTTGCAGAGATCTTCTAATTGTCCACATAGGAAAAAAATGAAGCTTCATAAGTCACAAGATGATTTGGGTGATGTAGTGGTTTTTCACACTTGTAACATGAAGGAAGTCCCTCTTCACCTCTTATATACCTGAAAAAAATAAGGTGTTAAAGATGGGTAATGATGATTTGTCAAGAATAGTTGATGTCGGGGACATTAGCGTTTGATAAAACTCATTAAAGGGCGTGCAATAAGCTCCAGATATTTGGTTGACTGTGATTTTTATCGGAAAGCTTCACTGGGAGAGCTTCTACATAGTGTTTGGTAAAAGCCAATAGAAACTCACAAAAAGTACCTCGATTTTAGTAAAGGGATGCAAATAATTAAGTCAATATTTTATAGAAGTTTTGGTTAATGAGAACAGTGTCAAGGTGACTAACAAAAAAATGGTTAATATAGTGGGAAGAAGAGGCACCAATCAATACAAAGGGGAATGATATTATCATAAAGAAGAAGCCGAAGGGCATTGGGAATAGTCCAAGTTTAATAAAGCAAAAAAGGATGCTTTTCAAGCTTGCGGAAGTTGATGTTAAGATCCCAATGAGGGAGAGTTAGTCAAAGGATAAAAGATGATGGTTACGAGTAAGTCAAGGGCCTCCCATAAGGTCTTAAGGGGATGTTTATTGGATTTTTAGATTACTTTTTTATAAGTCTCATACTTGAATATAGGTAATCTAGTGGATGCGGGATGTTTGTGTTAGGTATGCTTTAGCAAAGTTGTCAAGCAAAAGTCACATGATGTTCGTGAGAGGAATGATAGGGTTCATTGGAAATTTGTGCACTGTACGTTTGAACAATAGCTATTTCTATTGAACTTGAGGTAACTGCGGCTGGCAGGCACATGATGAGCTCTCTAGCAAATTTAGGCATAATGGATGTGCTTGATGCACACTAGAATAGAGCTCATGTGCTAATTTAAATAAATGTATGTTTGGAAATCACCTAAAAGATGCACGTGCATGGTTCATCCAGGGAGTTTTGTTTGATGTGTATGATTGACACTCATATATTGACACTAGTGTAAAATATTTCATGCATTTTTAAGATATATTTGAGAACAATTTCAATACAACGACACAACATAAAGAGAGAAAATGGAGATTTTTGATATTCTATTGATATTTCATTTAAATTTTATTCTTTATCAAACTTGTGTATGCTTCTTTAATATAAAATCTAAGATATACTATC
>JAODPA010119818.1:0-18255 GCA_025585075.1 Nepenthes mirabilis | reverse complement strand
ACTATTATATGCTAAAACAATAAATCCACCCAATTAAATTTCAGATTCCTCGATAAAAATATCCGGGTATTACATATAATTAATTAAGGTCAAAGGACGTAAAGAAATTTAAATTGAAGGTTCTGACATCTGGGAACTTCAAAAATTAAATTACATGGACTTGAAAACTTTCACCAACCTAAGGATTTCGGCTAGAATCAAGATTCATTATGCAGATTACGTTATGAACCCGAAAGCTAGAGATTTACCGCATAACATAATGGTAACTCGAAAAATTATCCGATGGACCCGAATATCAACCGATTCAATTATGGTTAATAAAAGAACTCGACTACCAAAATTCCAACCGATTATCAATCAAAGTGACCTTGGGATAGCAAAAGGATAGTCCGGCCACCGAAATATCACCCGATTAGCAACCAAAATTAGCTCGATTGATTAAATATAACACAAATCAAATTAATTAAGTAATAAAAAACAATATATTCCAACACAAACCCACACACTTTAGGCTGAATTTCCAAGAATTCAGCAAGAGAAGACCCGGCTACTTTAGCAGCACAATTCAGCTGCCCCTTGGCAGCCCAGTTCCAAATGTTCCATAGGAAATATATACACTTTGGCACCCAACACACACGGCAGCTGCATCACACGTGATAGCTTCCTAATTCAACCCAAGTATTTAGTGGAAATTAAGCTGCATCAGCAGCACGTCAGCCATAACACCAAAAAAAAAAAAATCAGAGATTGCTCCAACCAATACACACATGACAGCACTCCCTTTTCCAATATTTAATAGAAAAATCAGTATATATACATTTCACAAGGAAGGGCACACACTGTTGGCCGGAAATGGGACGACCAATAGATACAGGCACAATGGAATTGAAGAGCAGGAATAGAAGTAAGAAAAAGGACACACAATATTTACGTATAAAATCCTTATGAATCAAGGAAAAAACCACGGAATATTAAGTCCACAAATTGCACTATGTATGAGATGAGTGATTACAAAACAGGAGGCGAAAATACACACACATAGTTGGGCCTTCTTCCTCTCCTCTGTTTTCTTTCCTTGCTCTCACATACTCTCGTACTTACTCTCACAATCTCCTTACATACACACACATATATATAAGAATATACATAAGACTAGCAGCAGCTAGATCACCACGCCCTGCTCCATGGATGGTGCACAGTTTCCAAGAAGTATGCATAAGTTTATCCTGCGCAGCAGCAGCGGCTCATGCCTACAACAGCAGAAAGATCTGCTGTCTTGAAGTTTTAGGGTTACCTAAGCAAGCAGGTCAATCTACCCCTTTTTAGACAGTAGATGTTTAGTGTTGCCTTAACAGGCCGGTCAACCTTGTTGACCGTCCTCCCATTCAGACCAGTCAACATCCTGTTGACCGTTTTCATTATTGTTTTGAGAACCCTCAGCTAAACCGGTCAACTTGGACCTTCAACCTGTCAACCATATTGACCGGTTGTTAACCGGCTGTTGACCGTCCATCCGGTCAACGATGTTGATTGAAACTTCTTCCAATTCTGATTGAGTTCTTCAATCAAAAGAATTTCTTTACGGGAGTAATTCCCAACAAACTTTTTCTCACGACCGTGAGGAAGTTAAATCTGTTAGCCCGGCCATCTTGTAGCATGCCTCATTCTTCCGTTTCGGTAGAATCTTAGTCATCATGTCTGCCCCGTTTTCTTTTGTGCTAACCTTGTCCAGTGACAGTAGACCTTCCTCCAGCACCTCTCGCACTCAATGATATCGTACATTAATGTGCTTTGATATGGAATGAAGTGAAGAGTGCTTACATAGATGAATAGCACTCTGACTTTCATAAAGTACCACATATCTCTCTTGTTTAGTGCCTAACTCTTGAACGAACTCCTTCATCCACAACATCTCCTTGCAGGCCTCTGTAACTGAGATATATTTGGCTTCAGTAATGGATAGGGCTACGCACTTTTGTAACTTGGAGTGCCAAAAAACTGCACCTCCCGTAAATTTCACTAAGTAACCCAATGTTGATTTGCGTGTGTTAATATCTCCGACCATATCTGCGTCCGAGTAACCCACAAATTGAGACTTGTCACCTCCAAGACACAGGCACCTCTTGGAGGTTCCCAAATATATCTCATGATCCACTTCACCGCGGACCAGTGCTCCTTTCTCGGATTGGACAGAAACCGGCAAACTGTCATGACGGCATGAGCTATTTTGGTCTGGTGCACACCAGGACATACATCAGGCTTCTCACAGCTGATAAGTAGGGAACGCCTTTCATGTATTCCCTCTCGTCATCCGAGGTCGGGCATTGACGAGTGCTTAGCCTATAGTGGTTCACCAACGGTGTGTTTACGGGTTTTGACTTGTCCATGTTGAATCGTTGGAGTACTTTCTCAAGGTAGTTCTCTTGAGACAACCACAATTTCCTTACCTTTCGATCGCATAAGATTGACTCCCAGAATCTACTTAGCCGATCCAAGGTTCTTCATGGCAAATGACCGCCCAAGCTGCTCTTTCAGCTCCTTTATCCGGGCACTGTTCCGTCCAACGATTAGCATATCGTCCACGTATAGGAGAAGGACAATAAAGTCATCATCCGAGAACCTCTGTACAAATACGCAGTGATCACGAGTTATCCACCGATAACCTTGACTGGTCATGACTGACTCGAATTTCTTATACCACTACCTAGGAGCTTATTTTAATCCGTACAGACTTTTTCTTAGACGACAAACAAGTTTCTCCTTCCTCTTAGCTTTAAACCCTTCCGGTTGTTCCTTGTAGATCTCCTCTTCAAGCTCTCCATGGAGGAATGCAGTCCGAACATCCATCTGTTCCATCTCAAGGTCATGGGCGGCAGTCAGGCTGAGTACAACCCAGATGGAGGACATTTTCACAATTGGAGTAAAGATTTCATCAAAATCAACCCCCTTTTGTTGACTGAATCATTTCATTACCAACCATACCTTATACTTTAGCTTGTTGGTATTCTCGTCCGGCTTTAAACGAAAGACCCATTTATTCTTGAGGGCCCTCTTCTCCTTAGGAAGTTTAACCAAGTCGAAGGTGTGATTCTCATGAAGAGAATTCATTTCTTCTTTCATGGCTTCCAGCCAATCCTCTTTACTGTCATCCTTCATCACCTCTTCATAGTCCTCAGACTCTCCGGCATCAGTAAGTATGACATATTCATTTAGCGACAAACGGACGGATGACCGTCTGTTACGTGAGGACTATTTGACAAAGACATTCCCTGCCGGTTGAGGAATGACTCCATCAATGGTGTCATCCGGAGCCATGAACTCCTCTTCATTATCCCCAACCGTGTCTTGACCATGATCCTCTCCTTCCAATGATGCCGGACGGATAGTTTCAACGCTTACTTGGTCCGTTTGCTTATCGTCGCACTTGGCCTTCCTGCCAATGTCTTCGATCGTCTCATTTTCAGCGAAAGTTACGTCCCTTAACCGGACGAGCCCTCTGGTAGCTGGATCATAGAACCGGTAGCCCAATTCATCTTTCCCATAGCCCAGAAAGATGCACCGTGTCGTCTTTAGCTCCAACTTTGTCCTTTCGTCTCTTGGGACATGTACGAATGCTTTGCACCCAAATACTCATAAATGATCATAGGACGGCTCCTTGCCCGTCCATATCTTCTCCGGCACTTCATCCACCAGAGGTTTAGTGGGCAACCTATTTATAATGTAGGTCACCATCTTGAGTGCTTCTGCTCAGAACGATGCATGAAGTTTTGCTTCGAAGAGTATGCAACATACTCTCTCTAAGAGCGTACGATTCATCCGTTTTGCCACTCCATTCAACTGTGGTGTCTTTGGTAATGTCTTTTGGTACCTAATACCATATGACCGGCAGTAGGCATCAAAATGTCCTAAATATTCACCACCGTTGCTACTACGGACGGCCTTCAACTTCTTTCCCGTCTGACACTCCACGAGAACGTGAAATTGTTCAAAGGTACCAAGAACCTAATCCTTGGTCTTCAGTGGGTAGACCCACAGCCTTCTAGAATAGTCGTCAATGAAAGAAACAAAGTATTGGGCTCCACAAAATGATCTTTCTCTGAATGGTCCACACACATCTGTGTGAACAAGTTCTGGGAGCTCTGCCTTTGGAGAGGACTAGTCTCCATGAAATGAAACTATCCTCTGTTTGCCGGCCAAGCAATGAGGACATATCTTTGGTTCTTCCTCCTTTGCTCTAGTGATTAGGCCTTTCCTGGCCAAGTAGGACAGCCCACGATCACTCATGTGGCCTAGCCTTCTGTGCCACAGATCCATTGTCCCACTGCAGATTGTAATGTTCACATCTCAGGCCACTGCACAAGCCTTCATCACATATAGGCTGGAGGCTTTCTTTCCTCTTGCTACAATAAGAGGCCCTCTAGCCAACTTCCATTCATCTTCATAGAAGGTATTGCAGTAACCTTCATCATCCAGCCGACTTGCTGAGATGACATTCAGTCGAATATCAGGGACATGACGCACATCCTTTAGCATCAACTTCGTCCCACTATTTGTGACCAAGACAACATCTCCTCTGCCTACAACCGGAGATGTTCCTTCGTTTCCAATCCTTATTACTCCAAAGTCTCAAGGAGTGTAGGATGAGAACAGTTGCCTCCTGGACGTGACATGTAAGGTGGCACCAGAATCGATTACCCAGCCGGACTCCTCGTCCGTCAGATTTGTCATATCTCCTTCACTTGTCAACAGGAGACCGCCACCTGTGACCACTGGGATGGAGGACTTATCTTCTGCCCCGTCCTTTATCACATTTTTTTTTCGCATTTTTTCGCTTTCATTTGAAGCAATGCTTCTTAATGTGGCCCTTCTTACCACAGTGGTGGCACTCAAGGTTTTGATACCTTGACCTTGACTTGCTGCGAGCTTTCTCTCCTTGCTTTTGACCACGACCTCTGCTTCTTCCCCTCGATTCAGTCATAAGTACCTCAAACGTCGAGGTCTCTTGTAACTTCATTGACTCATTTATGAGTAAGGAAGTAATAACCTCATCCAACCTTAGTGTATCCTTTTTAAATAATAAGGTTGTGACAAATGATCATAGAAGGCCGGCAGATAAGCCAGCAGGACCAAAGCCTTGTCCTCCTCCTTGATTTCTTCGTCAAGGGCTGACATCTGCTTCAATATCCGGTTAAACTCATCCAAGTGCTTTCCGAAGCTTCCTCCTTCCGACAACCGTAAACCATAAAATTGCTTCTTAATGTGTAGTCTAGTTGTTAAAGATTTGGACTTATACCGGCTCTCTAATTTCTCCTAGACCTCCGCTGGGTCAGTCAAGCTAAGCACTTCTTGGAGAGTGTTGTCTGCTAGACACAGTTTGATGGTGCAGTTCACAATATCTCTTTTGTCTTGCCATTCATCATCGGTCAAGTTTGCAGGCTTCTCATGCTTCTTCTTCAGCGCCTTTATCGTCCCTTATCTGATAAGAACGTTTTTCACCCTCTCTTGCCAGAGGATGAAGTTATCCTACCCGTTGAACTGCTCAATGTTGAACGGCAGATTCTTTGATGATGCTGACGCCATTAGAACAAAATTCTCAACCTTACTCTTTGATACCACTTGTTGGCCGAAAATGAGGTGGCCAACAGATATAGGCACAATGAAATTGAAGAGAAGGAATAGAAGTAAGAAAAAGGACACACAATATTTACGTGGAAAACCCTTATAAATCAAGAGAAAAATCACGGGACATTAAGTCCATAAATTGCACTATGTATGAGATGAGTGATTACAAAATAGGAGGCGAAAATACACACATATAGTTGGGCCTTCTTCTTCTCCTCTGTTTTCTTTCCTTGTTCTCACACACTCTCGTACTTACTCTGACAGTCTCCTTACATACACACACATATATATAAGAATATATATAAGACTAGTAGCAGTTAGATCACCACGCCCTACTCCATGGTTGGTGCACAGTTCCCAAGAAGTATATATACGTTTATCCTGTGCAGCAGAGGTGACTCATGCCTGCAGCAGCAGACAAATCTGCTGTCTTGAAGTTCCAAGGTTACCTAAGCAAGTAGGTCAACCTATCCCTTTTCAGACATAGCAGGTTTTCTGTGTTGCCTTAACAAACCGGTCAACCTTGTTGACCGTTCTCCCATTCAGAGCGGTCAACATCCTGTTGTCCGTCTTCATTGTTGTTTTCAGAACCCTTAGCTAAACCGGTTAACTTGAACCTTCAGCCGATCAACCATATTGACCAACTGTTGACCATCCATCTGGTCAACGATATTGATCGAAACTTCTTCCAGTTCTGATTGAGTTCTTCAATCAAAAGAACTTCTTCACGGGAGTGATTCCCAACACACACACGGCAATTAAGGCTTAGAATTCAGCAAGAGGAGAGAGAGAGCTCCACGGTAGCTAATATCAGCAAGAGAGCCTGGCTGCAGTTACTCAAAATTTGGGGTAAAATGAAGCAGCTATCACCACAAAAATCAGGCAGCTTAAGATAGAGGAAAGAAGACTCCTCACGGCTGCTGAAGCCAAACCCTCCACGGCTGCTGAAGCAGCAGCCTTTCCACACAAACAACAGCCCCATGACTGCAGCTTCAAGCTGCAGAAACATAGCCTCCCACCTTAGCAAACATAAGCAGCCTGTGTCACCATTATTTCAGCAACCAATAATATACTTCGACTAGACAAAATATTAAGCAAAAGATTGGATGAATCAGCAAAATTAAATCAAGACACTTGGCTAGTTTAGAGGAGGATGTCAGGTGATAACTGATGAATCACCCCTAACTTTAGTTTTGTATAAGAGGGATGTAAGCAAAAAGGAAGAAAGGGGAGGAAGACCGTGAAAGAAAGAGTGAGAAACAAAAGGAAAAAGAAGGAGAAAACAGAATGAGAACTAAGAAGGTAGAATCGAAGACAACAAGAGAGAAGAAATTTTAGTTGAATATTTGGCAAGTGTACTCCAAATCCTTCTTCATTTGGTACTTCTTATTGCTAATTCCTTTAACTATTATTGATGTAATACTTAATTTGGCTAAAGTCTTTGATCATATCATCAATTTGATATGAATTATACTCGGCTGGAAACTTAGAATCAGAACCAATAGTTGAACCAGCTTCTGTATTTCAACTGAACTAGTGACCAAATGATCTCCGAACCGGCCCAAATTTGGTATCCAACAAGTTGCCCTCTTAATTATGTTGTGACAAATTGGCTCAAGAAAAGGAGCTGAACCGTTCACTGAACCTGGTCTCATATCAATAACAGAACCAACTTCTGCAGTTATGCTAATATCCAAAATTACAACCTATGAACCAAGCTCCAAATTGGCTGATCCGGCAATGACAATGACTTAAGTACATTGTGGCAATATTAAAGTATCACCCTGCAAAAATTAGCCCCGAACCGGTCATGAACCAGTCCCCAAAATAGGAATAGAAATAGTCTATATCAGAACATTACTGATGCAGAATTTGCAATTACAACTCTGACCCGAACTGGCTAAAAAATTAGCTTGGATCAACCATGAACAATACAAATTCTTAAAAATAAGTCTCTTGGCTGTAAGAAGACTCACCAAACCGGTCAAGAATCGGCCTTGAATTGGCCATAAAATCCACCAAAATAGAACCGGCCTTTTGCTTTCCTGCTAATGTTGAATGTGGCAGTTTAGGAAAGATTAACCGGACCGGGCCCAAATTAGCTGAACCAGTTGCAAGCCCAACCACAGTATCATGTACTAAGTTGGACCTACCCACCAATAAACCAGCCGCCCAAAACGCTTTGAAATAGATACTAAAGTGGATCCCTAAAATGCACCAGAATTGGCCTAGCAACCTTAATATTGATTCTGACAGTCCAAGAAAATAGACTGAATTGACCCTGAACCGGTTGAACCAGGAGCCGACCCGGCCACATTATCAAGTATTAAGGTTGAACAGTCAACCTCCAAATCGGTGGCTAAAAAAACCTTGAGCTGACCATTGAACGGAACCCTCAAACTAGTTACAGAATTAGCCTAAGCATCTTACTGATGCTGGAAATTACAACTTATGGAAATAATTCAAACCGACCCTTAAATCGACCAAACCAGTAGCCAAATTAGCTTAACTATGCGAAGGTAATGTTAAAGTATCAACATGTAAAGTTTGACCCGAACTAGCCATCGACCCAGCCTTGAACTGGCCACTAGATCAGTTGAAACCCTTATTGTTAATGTTAAATTTTGGGGCTGCTAAACCAGCTCAGGTTGGCTCCCAAACCAGATGAACCGACATCCAAAAATTTACTAGGATAATATAAGGTAATAATAAAATATTAACTGGTAAAAATGAGACCCGAACCAGGCCTCAAATTAGCTAAATAAACTGGTTAGCATGCTGAAATTTTCAGCTCACATGTGAACCGGTTCACCAAGCCGGATCATAAATTATAACAAAATCAGAACGGGCAGACCCTTGAATCGACCATGAAATTGATCACAAATCGATAATCGAGTCCTTAAGAAATTGTACTAAAATTGATCAAAGAAATTGACCCAAGTCGGCCCCAAACCAAATACCGAACCGGTATCCAAATCAATCGAATATATCACATGTTAAATCTGAATTTTTAACAAATGTAAAAGTTTAAGGTTAAAGCTACGAAATCGGAAAAATATATCCATTTCTGTTACGATTTGCGGTTTGTTTATAATTACCACATTTTATAATTGTATGTTTGATATTATAAAAAATTATTTGAAAGCTTTATAAGTTCCATTTGGATAATTATTTTCTCTCGGAATGGAGAAAATTATGGAAAAAGAATTATGAATGATTTGAAAGCTTCCATATGAAGTTTTGACTATGGGGTTAAAAAATTAAACTAAGGAATTATTTTTAGCAAGTAATATTCTTTGACATGCTTAGGATATTACAGTAGAAATTCAAGGAATGCCCCTCGGCCATGGGGATACTTTTGGTGACATTTATGTTGTTTGGCTTCGTATATTAGGTTAAAAGTATACCACTTACCACAGGGTGTTAAATTGCATAGGTCTGTGCCTTAAATTGTGTGGAAGTATAGATAATCCTTTAATCGATTGACCGTTCAGTTAGCTGGTAAGGCCTATTAACTGTAGTCCCTAAAGACAAATGACAATTAAAACTCAGAAAAGAAAAGTTAAGAGTTCATACATGTTTTATATGAATCATATTTCTCTGATATCTGTATATGTTTATTTTAAGTATAAACATGTATATCTTTTTTTATCTGTACTTTGCTAACCATTTGTCTTACTCGCTTACTATTTTCCTAACCTTTCAAATAGAAAGTACAAGTTGGTATCTGGTGATTAGGATTCAAGCCGGTAGGTGATTAAAATCAGACAGTGATAGATTGTAATGTATTAAATAAAAATGATGTTAGAAAGTCATGTACTCCATCTTGTGATTAATAAAGGGAAAAAATTATATACAATGTTGGTAATGATCATTTAATTATGCTTCCGCAACTTGTTATAGTTGATATTTTATACTTCCGTGAATTTTTATGGTTATGATTTTGATTCCTAACAGTATCTTTAAAAGGTCCAGGACCGTATTCTAGTCGTACAGGGTTGGAGCCACTTGATGTGGCGATCATATGGATCCTATATATTATGGTAATATATTTTATGGACTAATAGGTAAGATGACGTCTCAATAAGTTTAAATGAGAACGTTGAACTTTATTTGTCTTTTTTTCTCAAAATTAAAAGTTTTATTAATTTTTTAATGAAAAGTTGAGTGATTAAATTCATATAGATCTTTAAGCCCAAACTTGTAAAAATTTGTCGTAAGAGTTCTTAATCTCACACATAATGCAAATTGTTGTAAGAGAAATTGGAGTACATTCCAATAAATAATTACTAAATTAGTCATTTGAAATTGACAACCAATAAAAATTCTTCCAACTTCATAACAAAATGAGAAATAGTTTGGCACAACAATGTTTAGATGATCTAGTTTTTTGTGAAATATAATCGAGTATTGAGACATTATAATAGGCATGACAGCATTGACCCTATTATTTTAAATAATATCGATGAAAGTAATGAACGGCTGATTGGAGGAATGGATAAAAATTTCAATGAAAATAATAAATTTGTATTTAAATATAATTCTTTGATGTTGCTACTGTTGTTAATATAAATGATTCTACACATTGTACTAAATTAAAAATTAGTATAAATGTCTTGAAATAGGTTTTTTGATCTCCTAACAAGGATTTTGCACACCACTAGCCAAAACAAAGGCGCAAAGGTACAATACTAATTCCCAAATTTACCATCTAATGTTCAAGTTAGTAAAGAACTATCCAAGATAGAACGCTTGAGATTAAGAGATAGAAGAAAAGTACCTTGAGATTTTTGGGACAAAAAATTATTTGAAAAATATACTTCTAACTTTTTAAAATGTGGGCTTAGGTGCAGCAAGGCTTATACATAAGCCATTGTTTTTGATTGCTCAAGCAAGAGTGGGCAATCAAGGAAGCTAAAGACCAATTTGATACTTTTATCATTGAAGCACAATGACATCGTCAGGCATCTTATGTATTGGTATATTTCGTGACTCGGTTTGGCTAGGCATTTGCATATTATTCAGTGTCACGTACATCTACATTAAATTCATACCTGATGTTTGCAAATGCACAACTCACAATATCCACGCCTTCCATGCGCCTGATTTGTGTTTGAGCACCTTTTCCAGAATGTCCACACTCGAGGTGCACCCAAGACACCTCACGAGTGCCATTTCCAAAATGCGCACGCTCGAAGTACGTCCGAGATGCCCACGAGTGCCTTTTTAGAATGCCCGCACTCGAGGTGCGCCCGAGAAGCGTACAACCGCACTTAACACAGTTTAACTGTGCCTAATGAAGTGCCCAATCGGCGCATGAGAGAAGGGTGTGCAAACCCCTTGCATTATAGTGCACACCCGTGCGGCGCTCGAGCGCTGGGGCAAGTACCTTTTGTTTCTTGTATCCTTTTGACCTAATTTTCCACCTTTTCTATAAAAACCCACCTTCCTCAACTTATATATTATTAAGAAAATAGTTTACAAGGCGGCTCCTCTAAAGATCCCATCTTTAATCATTGTAAAAGCTTCTTTTTGAGAAAATTGTTCTTCCATTGTTGAGATTTAATTTCTAAGCTTTCTCATTATGCTCTCTAAAAAACATACTCTACTATACACACTTTTTTCCCACTTGTTGACATCCGTACAAGATGTGGATGGCACGAAAATTGAGATACAGTGGTATGTGAAAATCTCATAGCTCGTGAAGTAAGATTGACTAGAAGATCAAAAGATATCCAATTCCATTATTGAATGCACATCCAAGTGGTTCATTGATAGGAGTCATATGTCAGGGGATAAATCAGCTAAAATTTAGTATCTGTACTACCCGATCTATAAGTTGACTTTTTTAATATATTACTTTTAATGGTTGTAGAAACTCAATGGGTTTTACTCAATGACCGTGGTTATCGAGGTTTTCTTTCGTCACAAAAAATATAGACTTGATTGTTTAATATTAATTGCTGGACAACTGCTTTTAACTTTGAATATTCATATACATCTAGATTCGAATATATTTTGTGTTATATATTCATGTATGTTTTAATTTTGCTATTTTAAAAAGGGTCGGAATGTCTTAAGATTTGAGACATTCTAGTCTTTTTCAATTAGTATCATAAACTCACCCCGATCCACGATCCCGGTCTAGATGCATACTGGCCAATCTCTATCCATTATTCCCTACTTTGATGGGAGTAACTATCCCTATTGGAAGATTCATATAAGAGCCTTCTTAAAATCTATGGGTGAATGGGTATGGGACAGCATACAATCTAGGTGGACTCCACCCAGGGCGATGAACCAAAAGTTATATCCTTGTGGACGAAAGAAGAACTTAATACTTGTAACTAAAATAGTAAGGGGTTGCATGCTATTTTTATGATAGTATCTCCCGAGGAGTTTAAACGCATCTTAATGTGTGAGACTTTTAAAGATACTTGAGGTATTCTTGAAATTACCAATGAAGGCACTAAATTAGTTAAGAATTCAAAATTGTAGATGCTCACTACTAGATTCGAGGAAATTGGAATGAAAGATAACAAAACCTTTGATGAATTTTATGCAAAATTAAATGACATAGTACTCCTGATGTTTAACTTATAAAAAAGAATACCTGAGAATAGAATTGCTCAAAAAGTCTTGAGATCGCTCCCTAAGCAATTTCATTACAAACATATGAACATACTCTCCCACAGTTTAATAAAAACAAATTCATTGCCTTAAAATCTATCCAGGAAGAGAGAGATCATAACTTCGATGAGGAGTCGTTTAGCGATGAGGATTTCGCATTGTTTGTTAAAAACTTCAAAAAAAATTTCAAGAATAAAAATAACAAACAAATATCTAAAAGAAATGACACCACTCATACACTTATAAAGAAAGATAAAATGAAAAATAAAGACACGAAGAACAAAAAACCTCAATGAATTTAATGCCATGAATGTCATAGTATTGGTCATACCCGAACCGAGTGTCTTAACTTTAAAAGACAGAAAAGAAGAGCCTTGAATGTCTCCCTAACTGATGATGAAGAGGAAGAAAATGACGAAAATCCTCGAAAGAGAATAAGGTAAACTATATTGCCTTTAAAACTTTCATCACCAGTTGTGATGAAGTCACTAGTGAGCAACCTGAATAATCTAATTTTTCACAGAAAAAATTTGATAATGAGCTTGATGGGCTTCAAGATGCCTATGAAAAATTGTTTAGAGAGCGCTTAAAAGTGAAAAAAACAAATAAATCCTTAAATTGTAAATTAGCTAAATCAGAAAAAGAAAAAGCTGAAATTAAAACCAAATTGGACCTTACTACTGCCAAATATTACGAGCTTGAAATGTTGAATAGCTCCTTAAGTGCATAAATCAAATCAATAGAATTGGATCTCAAAAATACAGAGAGTGATCTAAACAAATTCTCAAGTAGTACCAAAAAACTCAATCTAGTAGGAAATAATAAAGGCTTGGGATTTATAAAAAACACTCCTAAAAACTATGGACACTCAAAAATGATTTTTGTTAGTGGCACCAACATTCCAAACAAAAATATACGCACACCTAAAACAATCAAACCTATGCCAAAACATGTAGAGAAAATAAATGTTCCAAACCTCTTGCCCAAACCAAACACCAACAAGATGACTAGTAAAATTACTGAGATTAACTAACTGACTAAGAAAAAGACTAGAAAAGATTACTTCACGAACCAATTTAGAAATCAATCTAGTAAAGCACACTCTTCCCCTAAGTTTGTGCCAACATGCCATGTGTGTAGGCAAATCGAATATATTCACCCCCATTGTCACATGATCAATCTGCTATACAATCAAAGACAAAGCATGAAAATGAACAAACTTGCCAATTGTATTTGATGATTAATGAACAAGTGATATAACTAAATTTGACCGTTAAATTCAAATAGAAAAGTATGGATTAAGAAGAGTAATTTAGAAAACTCTTCCAGAAATTATTAGTATTGAGTTGTCCATATTGCCCTAAAAGCTCAAAATCATTCATTGTGGTATTTTGACAGTGAATGCTCTAAACATGTGTGATAATAAAGCTATATTCTTATCTTTTTTTGACCATCCCAATGGGACAGTTGTTTTTGGAAATGCAGCTAGGACTCCCATTCTTAGCAAAGGGCAGATTAGTATTTTTAGGCTCTTGAAGCCTTCCAAAGTATTGTATATGCCCAGGTTAAAATCTAACCTCCTTAGTATTAGTTAATTTTGTGATGAAAATTTTAAGATCAGATTTTTCGAAGACCAATACTGTATTTATGACACAAGTGGTTCTCTTGTGTTAGAAGGCAAGAGAACTCCAAACAATCTCTATAGAATTGCACTTAGCCCTGTCCTAGGATGTCACCCTATTAAAATTGATACTATTGAACTATGATATCAACATCTTTGACATTAAAACTTTAAAAATTTATCTAAACTTTTTAAGAAAAATTGTGTTGATGGACTACCAAAACTATCTAATGCTAAAAACCATGTGTGTAGTCCATGTCAACTGGGAAAATAAACTATAGCAAGTCATCCATCGCTAAGTAACATTCATAGCTCGCGTTCCCTTGAACTGATCCATGCGGTTCTCATGGGACCCTCTAGGAACAAGATTTTAGGTGATAAAAGATAAATCCTAGTGATTGTTGACGACTACTCTAGATATTCTTGGATTTATCTCATACGTGAAGAATCTGATACTTTTAACCATATACAAATTGTGTAAAAAGCTTACTAATGAAAAGAGAACTCTAATTGTGCAAATTCAAAGCAATTATGGAAAAGAATTTGAAAACTCTAGTTTTGATAGCTTTTGTAATGAAAAAGGAATACAACATGAATATTCTACGCGTATCACCCTCCAGAAAATGGGACTGTGGAACAAAAAAACCAAGTCATCCACGAAATGGCTAGAACTATGATGCAAAGCAAAAATATAGTCATACACTTTTGGGGTGAAGCCATAAGCACGACTTATCATATAATCTAAGATCAAGAATGGATAAAATTCCCCATGAACTATGGAAAGGAAAGAAACCTAATGTAAAATATTTTCACATTTTTATAAGTAAATGTTACATACTTTGGGATAGGAAAAATCTAAGTAATTTTGATACTAAAAGCGATGAAAGAATATTTTTAGGATATTCTCACTCTAGTAAAGCCTATCGTGTGTACAATTTCCGAACTCTAATAGTGATGGAGTTGATCAATGTAATTGTCGATAACATCCCTAGCGAGCAACATGAAGGCAGTGATTGCTCAAACAAGGAGGTTGATAAAAATAAATCCTCACATAAACCAGCTCCTACTGATCTTTCCGACAAGACTCCAAACATAGTTTCAATCAAAGTACCTTCTGCTAGATAAAATCAAGTTGACCAGATAAAATCCTTATAATAATAAGAAAAGTAAATCGGCCTTAAGATAAAATCAAGTTCGGCCCTTACTTGATGAAAATCTAGTCCGAATTTTCTTGATAAAAGAAGTCCGAATTTTCTTGATAAAAACCTAGTCCGGATTTTCTTGATGAAAAGAAGTCCGGATTTCCTTTGATGCAAAACAAGTCCGGCTTCATTCTTGAGAATCAAGTCCAGCCACTTTAAGAAAGAAAATCGAAACCGGCCTTGAACATGTTCTGAAATCCGGTTTTGTTCCATCGAAGGCTGGAGTACATTATATGAATGAACGGCCGAAGTGACTTGAAGACCGGAGTGGCTTTGTGTATTAGAGGCTGGAGTAGCTTTGTGGTTGGTAAGGCTGAAGTGGAATTGTGGGAAGAAAGCCGAAATTAATGATTCGGTCAACAAGTGTTGACCGGAAGTCGTGTAAGAGTAATCCGGTCAACGCCAATAGTTGACCGAAATATGATTAAATGAGAAATCTAAATTCTGATTAAGTTAACCAGGCATTTAATGTGTTTACATGAGAAAGCTAAATCCTGCTAAGTTCAGTTAATCAAGAATTTAATATGTTTATATGATAAAGCTAAATCCTGTGAAGTTCAGTGAACTAGGAATTAATTAAGAAATCTAAATTCCGTTAAATTCAGTTAACTAGGAATTAATGACCTCCTTGGAAGTGTTAAACCATAAATGGTCTATTTAATAAGGAAACTTTTGGGAAATGAACATTCCCCTGTATTGCCAATCATTTATAAGAAACATTCCCCCTGCCAATCATTAATGACGGCCAATCATTTATTACTACCATTAGACCCAAGGTCTATAAATAAGAATTAGAATGGTAAGAAAGCGGCACACAATGGAGTTCTAGTAAAGGAAGCCCAAAAGATCAAGGCAATGTAGTAAAAATCCAGGCAAGAGTAAAGATCAATGCAAAGTAGAAGAAACCCAGGCAAGAGTAAAAAGATCAAGACAAAGTAGAAGAAACTCAGGCAAGATATTCACCCCTGTTTTCAAGTTCATGATTATGCATGATTTCTATGCTAGTATATTTGATATTATATGAACTTATATGATGTTTATTCCGTTCTGTTCATATCTGATGCTTAAAGTATGATTATTTGTCGATAATTGCATGTTTAAGGAAAAGACTTCATGATGTTTGGTTTTGTATGATTATCTGTCAATTTATATGAATTTTGATAATTGTATATTTTTGAAGAAAAAAGTACTCTGCCTTTGAAGAAAAACTTCACCTTTTGAGAAAAATATTTCGTCTTTTTACGAAAAAGAGCTCCGTCCTTTTTAAGAAAAAGCACTCCGTCCTTTTTAAGAAAAAGCACTCCGTCCTTTTAACAAAAAGTACTCCGTCCCTTAAAGAAAAATCGCTCCGATTTTAGAGTTTCGGATTTTAAAGAAAAATCACTCCGGTTTTAGAGCTCTGGATTTTAAAGAAAAATCACTCCGGTATTTAGAACTCCAGATTTAAAGGAACTCTGGCTTTTAAAAACTTCGGATTTCAGAAAAGAGCTCCACCTTTTGTGAAGAACTCCGGCTTTTGGAACTTCGGCTTTGAAAAGAACTCTGCCTTTATGAATAATGAACTCCGTCTTTTAAGAACTTTGGATTTTAGAAAAGAACTCCGGCCTTTGAAAAGAACTTCGGATTTTGAACTCCGCCTTTTTAAGAAAAGAACTCCGACTTTGAAAAGAACTTCAGATTTAAGATTATACAGACTTCAACTGATGAAGTAAAGAACAATGCTATATGAAAATGCATATAATACGGATAGCAAGTGAAACTCTACGACTTTCAAACTATGATAAATGGCCATTAAAGGACAAGAACTATGAACTGAGTCTCTATTAAACTTGCTGTTAAAGATGGATGAAGGGTATTGGAGTGACACTCGAGGATTGCTTCCTGGGCCACGGGAGGGGACTTTCTAGTGGCATAAGAACTATGGACTACGGCCTCGTATGCCGAGTTAAAGGCATCACCTCCCGCCCCGAGAAGCATAATGAGGGGATACGGCTTTAGGTTATGGGGTTACACACAACCCATCCTCGATGTTGTCCGCTCCCGTCCGGTCCCTAAAGATAATAAGAATTTTCAATGGTTTTTATGAGTTTTCAGAAGACAAGATAATTAGAAAAAGACTAAGGAAATTCCGAACTAAAGAAGAAAAGACATGATGATTTTCGTATGCTAAGTTATGTTTGCTTATATATATATGTTTATGTTCTCTGTTTTCTGCATGTGAGTATTTTGCTGAACTTTATAGCTCACTTTTGTTATTTTCAGATGACGAAAGGCTCATGGAGGACGAAGTTGAGTAGAACCTTATGGTGTAGCCAAATAGTTCGGTTAGCCGGAGCTGATTGAATGAAGAGCTTAATTTTATTTTCCTTTTGATGTTTTGAAAAAATTATAAAATGATTCCGCTGTTTATGACTTTATGGATGTTGTTAATATGTTTCCGTGATTTCTTAATATTATTGAAAGGTTTAGTAAGCATCTCAGACTTTCAAATCCGGCTAAATGTTGGCCGGCTTGGTGTGGAAATTATCGGAAGGCCAACTCATGCAATTCAGCCTCAGTCGATCCTGTGTAAAAGAAAGGAAAAAATTTTATATCCATATTTATTATTTATCTTTTAAGACCTGACGGCGACTTTATTTGTGTAATTAAGTACGGGCCGTCACACTGGCAGCAATTTAGTTTAAGATAATGGACACCTAACTTAACATGCTGGCAGCAAGTTAATTTAAGATAAACTCTATACAAGGCTACGTGATAGAAAGGAAGAACAAGAAAAAAATAAGAGAAAATAAGAAAGAAAAAGCCATATGGTCGAAGGGAAGTGAAGGGAAGAGGCAGAATTGAACAAGTCAAGTGATTAGGAGCAAGTGTACCTATACCATCCTTGTTGTATTTCTTTCATTATTTCATTTAAGTATTATTGTTCCAATATTTTAATTTCCTATTTTACTATCTCCTTACTGTCATAATATCATGAAAAAAAATTAAGTTTAAAGAAGAAGAAATGCCGCTAGATCATTTGGTGCTGATTTGAAATTCCAAACCGAGCATCTAGCCGGTGACTAAAAATTAAACAATAATTAATCCAATAAATACGTCATGTTCAAACTTTTTTTTTTTTTCAGCACACAAAAATATTTTCAGACTTAAATATTTTACTACAAGTATGAATATTATTTT
>JAODPA010119807.1:0-46566 GCA_025585075.1 Nepenthes mirabilis | reverse complement strand
ATAGTATGTCATAAGTATTATCTTTACATTATAAAATTATAAAATATGATAATTCTGACAATTTATAGATGACCTAAATCTCATGATAAAGAATGTTAAAGAAAAGAGACCGAGAGAAGGACAAAGCTCCAAAGCTTGGTTAAACACCTTTCTAGGGCATTTCCCGAGCAAGGTAAACAACAATCGGAAGAGGAAGAAAAAGGAAAAAAGAATGGACGAGAGAAATCAGCAGAAAGGGGAGGGTTTGGTTTATTTTCTTAGTAGTATGAATATTTCAAATTTTTTTAACATTTTAAAACCATAAAAAAATCATAATTATCTTAATAAAAATCATATGATGGTGGTTGGATCACCTAAATTAGGAAGCAAGTGGACAAACAGAAGCAGATGAGAAGATCATCTAGGGAGGATTACATGCCCAACCTGGAAGCAGAAAATCATCGATGATTCAATTGCAGGCAGTCCGTCCCAAGGTAAGCAATCCAAATGGGAACAATAGATATAGAGTGGGCGTTCATTAGGCTTGAACTTCGAGCGTCGAGTGCTTCCCCTTTTATCACCTTATAAATGCATGAGGCCAGTTGATCAACCTATGCATTTTCTTCCTCCATTAGACACCGAATCTATTATCCATTACTATGTTCCCTTCTGGATCAAAGTACGTCGCAGCAGCTATCATTTTGACATACCCAAACATTGCTTTTCCGACCAGCAAAATGCCAGTGATCTCTACACTCCTACAGATCAAAGGTCTCCAGTAAATTGGTACAGAAAAGAACAGCTGCCACTCGACGTGCTCATCTTCCTCCAAATTGCCAGCCACAACATAAAAACATGAGAATGATGTTTTGCAGAAAGAAAAGAAAAGAAAAGAAAACAGAGAGAGAGAGAGAGAGAACTAGCCCAGGGAACCTTCTCTTGTTCAGCTCAAAAAGGCCTCCAAACAGACTTAATGGATAAAACGGATAATTGAATGACTGAATACTAAAATGTAATTGATTGACTTAATACTAGAGAGCTATCCAATGTATACCCTACATAAGAAAAGCACTGGATTGACGAATAAGCTATATATCTCAGGAATCAAGCATGTAGCAGAGTAGATGTGTACAAATTGATCATTCCGAATGAATAAGACTACCTCACGGATGCTAAAATCTCCACGGAGTAGGATGCCAATTACTCATGACGTGCATTCTTAGGGGAAAACAACTCGGATGCAATATAAGCTTGGCCGATCTTCCCCATATGGCAGAGAGACGGTCCTTCAAAGACATTGGGGCTATGAGATTAATTTTGAATTGGCTTGCATTTCTTGACTAATGGCTTTAATGTACCAGTTGCATTCTGTACTTTGTGGATCGGCCGCTAATATGTGCAAGACTTTGTTGTGATAGCAATATAAGGATTTCCGGTGGCCAATGCTAACATAAGTTATACCAGCAGCATCGATCAGATTGTATAGATGAGCCTGCATAAAAACCAACACAGTTATGTTTGAAGTAGATCTCTATTCCCATACAGAGGAAACTCAGACAAAGTAGATCTCTATTTTGGGATTTTTTTCCTTTAAATTTTGCAAAACCACCTCGGTTTTTCAATAGATATTTTGTTAACAAAGTCACGCCTAGGGATGAGGAAGCACGTTTTTTTTATACAAAACCACTCACCCTCAAATCACTTGAGTGTGATTTTTTTGTTAACCAAAAAAAAAAAAAAGAATGTTTATTGGAACTCAAAGGCATTTTATCAAATTTTATTTCATTTTTGCCAGGATAAATGATTTATCCTGTTTTCTTTTGCTCTTAAGAGACTCGGTGTCACTGGTCCTTTCTTGACAAATATTCACGTTATCAATTTAAATCTATTACCCACAAACTCATTCATTATCTTTCCTGCCACAATTGGGTTCACCGATCTATTACATAAATCAAATAACCAAGTAACAGCCTTATCTCACTCATTGATCTACAACTTTTTAGAACATATCTTCTTCAATGATGTTTCTCTAAAACTCAACTGAGTCTTTGAGAGATTAGTTTATAATTGCATCGTAAGAGGCAGCTTTTGCCGTCCCCTTTTTGGTAAACAGCATTGCATAAAACAAACAAGGTGGATGATATGGTCACTCACTTTGATCACTCCAGTACAATATATCAAGCTTACTGGTGATTTTGTGAAAGGATTTCATAGAAGAGATTGCGGATTATGAACAGCATATTAGACTTAGTACAATGGTATTGCTCCATTATAACATGAAAATTACAGGTTCAAACCATAAAAACAACTTCTTTACAATATAAGAGGAAAACCATACATCTAACTTTCCCCGATTTTATCATGTTCAAATCTTAACCTGTTTTTAAAATTAAGGTTTATGCTTGTATTCGAGGGGTACTAAAAAGTGTTTATTGTCATCTAACAATAAAATCTGACATATACTAATTTTTGGTGATTTGATGTGGGTTTAGATTTTGGAGAGAATGCTGTCTGTTGGTTATGCTAGAACAGCTGGGAAGATGACATCCAAAGGATGATTGGCCCCTATAATGCCTTACAAATTATGCACTCATATTGGTCACTTCTACAGCAATTTTATGAGTTTGCTATTTGTGGAGTCAAGTTTGGTGTTATGATTTCACTAAGTCTCATCAATTACACTTATTTACCTTATCAGGCCTGGAATTAGCACAATGTTAGCAACAGCTGAACCATCAGCTTAACTACTTTGCTAGCAGGCTAAAACATTGTCGTCAGAACTCTGTTAGAGAAAGTTAGCTGAGATGGAGCCGGTATGGTACTTAGCAGCATGTGAGTTGGCGTATGGCCTTGTAATGAACGTGATTTCATATAACCTCCCCCTTGCCTTAGAATATCATTCTTCAAGGAAATTTTTTTTGTTATTATTCTTCGATAAAGAAGAGATCTTCTCAAGAAGCTTCCTTAGGGGACTAGTTTGACCAAAGCACCAAAATCTGTACCACTGCCTATGATGCCTGCAAGTAGTTCAATGTGCTAAAACAGTTGAGGGCTCAGCCATCATGTGACCATCCAAACCTGTTAGATAGTGGCCATTCCAACATAGCCACTACCTCACTAGGATAAGTCTTAAACCATCCCCTGAGATAATAAGGCCCAAAGACTCCACTTGAGCTTGGCCAAAGGTGCATTTTGATCACCTTGCCTACAATTTATGCTGCCTAAGGAGGGAGAACACTAACTGACAGTGTTATACGTGAATTTCAAGATTGCGACTGTACACAAGGATGCAATCAAAGAACACCAAGACAAAATTTCCTTTTTTTTTGGGAGGGAGGGGGGGTTGTTAGTGAGTCAAAGGGTTCATGACTGGAATTCAAGTTGCCCATTATGAGTTCTAAAAGTTGTTTTGGGAATGTCATCTTCTTTAACTCTGATCTTGTGTCATCCAGCCCTAGGATTAACCTCAGCTTTGACAAATGGACTTTGGCCAGGTTGAATAAGGCACACATAAAGAATTTCTTGTGCTAGAATTTCTGTCCCATTTTCATTGGAAAATGGAAATTTGCAAGGTCTATGATAGGCTGTGCATTTGGTATTAGTGGTATGATGTGGTCATACTTTCTTGGAGGTGGTATAGACTTAGGTTCAGTTAAGATATCTTCATACTTCATAGGCTTCAACAAGTTGCAGCGACTGAGATCAGGTGGGCTGTCAACCATTGGTTTTGCAAACCTTTTCCTGATACAATATATTACTTACAGACACTTCTTACTTGATGTCTTGCAACTCTAACTTCTTTTCAATTAAATGGCTGACTTCAAGTTTCTCAAGTCTAAGTATTAATTGGACTGCAGTTGATCATCCACTCAATTTCAAACACCATGTCAAAACCCCCTCAATCAAGCATTCTTAGGTCTACAAAAAGAGTGCCCTTGCATGTTCCATCTAAATTCATGACATGATGTCTTATTTTCCATCATCTACCCATTAGCTACTGAAATCTTGGGGACATGGTAGAAGTATGCCCAAAAATCCAATAAAGTGACCTAACTTGTATTGGTCCTTAACAATAATGTATTATGGAAGGATCAATATTAAAAGGTTTACAGCACATGAATCGTCAAAAAATACTGAATTGAGAAAATATTTCCAAGTTTAGAGACAATAGAAAGAGGAATAGCCTTGGTACAATAATAAACTTACTCCAAAGTAATATGGGCTTGCGGGTTTAAAATATGGGAACAGCCTCTCTGTTAAAAGAAGGTTGCATATATCAGACCATTAAATCTACAATGTTGAAACCTCATATATTGGGCTGCACTTTTTCATAGGGAGAATAAGAGACATATCTCTGAGTACAAGATTCTTGAAAGCTCGTAGATAATGCATTATCAAATGAGCAATGGTGATCAGAAAAAGCTATTGCTTCACAAGCTTGCCTTTACGGGGATTGTTGTTCTCAGAGTCAATTACGTGGAGACACTACAACAAGCATACAGGTCAGTTATAAGAATAGTACACTGAGCATGGCCACATCAAGAACTTACACAAGGAGTCATCTTTAATTTTAGTTATTTATATTGGAAATCCTGAAGATTATCCTCAGATTGTTACCCGAAAATTCTTTCCATTATTCCCTCTGATTTGATCCTCCATTATATCCTAGATTTGATCCTTTTTTGTTGGAAAGATTATGTAAAATCCACATTTCCATTTCTTTCAGTTATTACTTTCAATTTTAGGAGATTCATAAGATATTCTCCTCTCTTTATTTGGGGTGTGTATAAATGCTGTATACATTATAAATGAAGACAAAAGAAATACTTCTTCTTTCATGGTATCAGAGCTTAGGTTCCAAAACCAGACTTCATTGCTGGGAGGGAGAACCTTTAATATTATGGCCAGCATCATCTTTTCAAAACCATTTCGAGTAGCAAGAAGCAGAAGCATGTTTGAGACTTCTAAAAGTATGATGATCAACTCATCAGCTACTACACTAGAGTCGAAATAAAGCTCATCAACTTCTGGAAATCCAAAGTTTAAATCTGACCTATTGACTTATGGGCCGAAACTATCTCCAATGGTCCCAGATTGTGAGGGCTTTGCCAAAAGGAAGAGGAAAACTAAAACACTGGAATGGCATAAGTCCAAATCCTAAAGACCTAAAATTTTCAGCGTGTGACAAGGAGGTTTCCTTGATTATGTCGGGTTACAGAACTCTATGCAGTCATAGATTAGCAAAATCAAGGTGCATCCCTAGATCATAAAATCAAGACCAAGATTTCATCCTTCAAACAAGGCACATTTTCTGTAACTGAATATTACAATTTGATGAAAGGGCTTTGGCTGGAAATAGATTTTTACCTGGATAAAAAGATGACATGCACCAAGGATGCAAGGCACTCCAAGACTTCGTGAAAAGTGACAGAATTTTCAGTTTTCTCACAAGACTCAATGTTAAATTTGATCCTGTTCAATTCCGAGTATTAGGCAAAGAGAAATTGACACCTTTGACCAAAGTGTTTTCAATTATTCAAGTCAAAGAGAGCAGACGATCAATCATGTTGGAACCTCAATTAACCGAGGATTGGCCATGATCACTAAAAAGTTTGATGGAGACAAAACTAACCACCGAGGACATGGAGGTAAAATTAAAAACAGGAAGACCAATGGTATCAAGGAACCTAAGCTTAATTTGGAAGGACTATGTCGTAGAGACTGCAAAAAGTCATGACACAAGAAAAATTGCTTCAAACTTTATGGCAAGGCACAAGTGCTAGGCTCAAATAGTGGATTTCAGAGACAACATAAATTCAAGCCAATCTCATCAATGAAGAACCCTCACTAGAAGATTAGCCTTCTCATAATATTGAAAACAGTGAATTGTAAAAGGAAAAGGTTAATAAAATTCAAGACCTCCCGAAATCACTGAATAAATTGGTACATGCTCATTTACAAAATCAGATAAGTACCCAAACTCTTATGCCTTAATGCCTCAGTCGCAACACATTCTGTCTCCTAGGTAATAGACTTAGGAGCCATATAACACATGACTCATTGCCCCACTCAATTTAACGCCTCAAAACATGTACAGGAACAAAAAAGATCACAGCGTCTGATAGTTCTTCCATTCCTGTTGTGGACCAAGGAATAGTAAATCTAATTCCTTCTTTACCCTTATGTAATATTTTACATATTTAAAAATTATCTATAAAAACTGTCTCTATTCATTGAATCACTAAATATTTGAATTGCAACATAATCTCTTCTGATACTCATCTGTGTTTTCCAGGATAAAATCATAGGGAAGATGATTGAATTTGCTGAGGAAAGAAGTGGGCTCTACTATCTTGAAGATATGGGTGGCCTTGAAGGAAAAGCACAAGGATTGATCCTGTCATGCTCAAATGAGAACTCTCCTTCCACATCTGAAATCTGGCTCCAACACTTAATCTTGGACACCCGTCTTTCCATCAACTTAAAAGCATGTTTCCTTCTACATTTCAGAACATTAATGTCAATGTTTCTATTGTGTTACGTGTAAATTTATAAAACACCATTGTATGCGTTATCATATAAGTGATAATCGATCAACTATGTGATGCGGACATCCGAGACGAATATTTACTTTGATTTGCCTTCCAAATTAGCTTTGATTTTATTTCCATAACAATTTTGATTATTAATTAGATTTGATTTGATTTTATTTAGTAGAAATTTGATTTTATTTACCATTTGATTTCCTTTCCCCTTTTAAAGTTATTTAATTATAATTTTGTTTCCAATTTTCTTAGACATCGGGTTCTCTATATAAGAACCCCTATTTCTAATGTTTAGGGGATGATTGATGAATGAATGAGTATTTGAGTTGCAATTGAGCAATTGTGCTTCCCTTTCTCTCTCCCCCTTTGGTTTGATCCCTTTCTTGTCTCTGTCCCTCTAGTCTAACTTCTTGTCCCTACCCCTCTATTCTTCTTCTCTCTACTTTCACCCTCCTCCCTACATCACTATGTCATTCTCTTTAATTAAGACTAATATTTAGAGTCCTAGAATTTCTAGTGTAATGGGATCAATTCATTGATGATTGCACTCAAATAACATGTATGTTTCCTACGAAGGACAAATCTAAACCAAGCAATATCATCCTACCATTCCATAAAACAATTTATACACAATTTCGAGTACTTATTAAAATGATTGAATACCAATGCACAAGACTACTTCAACAAAACCCTCTCATCCTTCTTTCATAAGAAGGGTATTATCTATATAAGCCTCAAGTGTAAAAACGCCTAAATAAAACAGAGTTGTTGAGCGGAAAAAATGGCACCTTCTTAATGTCACTCGAGCACTTTTATTCCAAAGCAAGTTCCAAAATCGTTTTAAGGGGAGGTTGTTCTCAGAGTATCCTACCTTACCAATAGGATGCCCTCTAAGATGCTAGAAAATTATAGTCCTACAACCACTCTTCTCAGATTCTTTCCCAACCTACATAAATCAAACAAACTACCACCAAAAGTGTTTGGTTGTATCTCTTTTGTCCACATTCACTAATAAGGTTGACCCTCAAGCATTAAAATGTGTATTTATAGGGTACTCAAATACAAAAGAGGGTACAAATGCCATCATCCCGCCACACAAAAATTCTTTATTTCAATGAATATTATCTTCCATGAAAAAGAACTCTTCTTCTAAGGTCTGAATCCTTTTCTTCAGGAAAGAATTTCAGAGAAAACAAGGATGGCTTACAAGAATTTCCTCCTACACCTTACCCACCAGTTGTTTTCCCACAACCGATAACTCCACAAACTCCTCAAACAGAAAGCCACCCGATGTTCAACCGAATGAATTTGAAACTGCAAGAGACTTGGGGAGTGATCAAGAGCAACATGAACAGTTGAATCTAAAAGGCCACTGTGAGTCTACTCAAGAAAAGAAAGGTCCACAACTCAACCTAAGAAGATTCATAAGTGAACACCAATTGTGATCCTACACACTTCCATTCAAGACATATTGATTGTCCATAATGATTTGCAAGACTTGGAGCCACCCATCGCTGTTATGAAAGGTACCAAAACATGCACTCAACACCTAACATCCCTCTATTTCTCCTCTCATAAACTCTCTTCAATGCATAAGTTCTCCGTTACCACCATTTACTCTATTAGTATTCCCCCAAACTGTAGAAGAGGCAATAAGGGGAAAACATTGGATACAAGCTATGAAAGAGTGCCCTAAAAAGGAATAAAACACGGAAAATCATTCACCTTCCTAAAGGAAAATGAATGACGGGTGCAAATAAGTGTTTAACTTAAATACAAAGCTGATGGGTCACTAGAGAGGTATAAAGTAAGATTGTTAGCAAAAGGGTACATACAAACCCTATTGCATGAACTGCCCAGAAACCTTTGCCCTTGTTGTCATGCAGGTGTTATCATCCCTTGGTCAGTGTTTGCAACAATTGATGTTAAAAATGCCTTCTTATACGGAGACTTGGAAGAGGAGTTATAAATGGAGCCACCACTCAGGTTTAGTGGAAAATTTAGCAACGACAAAGCCTGTCTATTAAAAAGGCTTTGTATGGATTGAAAAAAACTTCTCAAGCTTGGTTTGAGAGGTTCACATAGGCTATGCATAGCATGAAATACACACAAAGGGAAGTCAAACATTGTTTATTAAACATTCAACAGTTGTTAAAGTAATTGTTTTACTTGTATATATTAATGATATTATTGTAATAGGAAAAAATTCCAGTAAAATAAAGTTCATTCGAAGAAATCTTGCAAAGGAGTTTGAAATCAATGAACTTAGTCAAGTACTTCTTGGATATTGAAGTGACCAACTCGAAAGAAGGCATCTTCGTGTTACAATGAATGTATGCACTTGATCTCAACAGAGAAACTAGAAACCTCAACAAAATGTGGTAAGTACTCCGATTGACCAATATCGCAAGCTAGGAGAGGAAGTCGATGATCAGCTAAAAGATCAAGGAAGACATCAAAGGTTATTCAAGAGGCTGATTTATCTCTCATATACTCAATCAATGTCGTATACCAATTATATTTTTTTAATAGTACAATTATTGATTCTGAAATCAATTTGTAATTATATCATACATATTTATTACTACGATATAATATCAATATTTTTTTCCAAAAAAAATACAGATCAAAATTTTATTTATTTATAATTTTAATTGAACTTTTACATTTCTTATTACACCCTATAAACTACGTAAACCATTAATACAAAAACCATCTCCACATGGTCATCATATTTCACAATGACATATAAAACATCCATATCTAAGTCCCACAGTACGACATCCATCATTACTTCAGAATATATGATAACTTGATTGCAAATTTGAAAGTTTGAAGAAAAATACGAGAGTCGAATGCCTAATAAATAATTTTTTAATTAGAAATACAACAATTACGGTGAACAACGTCATAAATAAATTTAAGATATGATAATTAACAATACTACATCATGTATAATATATTTCATTAAAAGAGATTTCATAGGAAAAATTTACGAGAATTATATTTCTATTACTATAAACCTAAGACTAATGTATTTACACCCACATTAGTCCAATAAAATACTTCATGCTCAGATTATTTTTCATCATATCATTCTACGATGTCAATAGCACTCTACTAATATCTATGGTCTAATCAGTCACTTAATATCTCTAATTATCCATATAATATTCATAGATTCTATAGGACAAATAAATATATCCTCGAAATTAACGGAATGATTTCAGTATCGGATAGTGTAGACTACACTACGATATCATGGCGCCCATATCATCGGGATAAAATAGTGTCTTGGTACATTTTTCTTTACCTTATCCATGAAATGTAGAATGAAGTATCACACTATATAAAACAATAACATTGAGTATCTAGGATCCATCCGCCGGTAGTTCCATATTATTTTAATATATAGTTTTTTATCCTGCTCCACCAAAATTGACTATTAAAAATAGAAGTGTGAATGAGAATTAATAAAACGTGAATAAAACCAAATATTGATATAACATATTAATGTCCAATGAATAATTAAATTGATATTTCAACATAACCTAACGTGCCGTTTATGTTATTCAAATATTAAAATTAAATATGTCCTTTAAATTTATTATTTAAAATTCATCACAACACTTAAAAATAAGTCACAATTAAGCAGGTACAAACCAATTCATTATATTGAGTCATCTAAAATATATCCATAAAAAAATATTTATATACACGATACCCTAAATAATCACCAAAGTATTTTCTACCAGCAAATACTTTATTATTATCCTCAAGTAACACACACACTCTCAAATTTATAATTTTTCCTCAATTTATCATGGCTATAGCGCTGCAAAGGAGGTGCTCCCCCACACTGTGAACAATGCTTACAAGGAACCCTAGCAGTGGCCGATGCTCTATCTTTTTGTGGTTTTTGTCACATCCTTCTCCTTCAAAATTAGACTTATTCTAACATTTGATGCATAATACCTATCAAAACTATCATATAAGTTCCTTACAAAACCACTAAACCAAATTTATGCATCAAATATTATAAATCGCCACTAATATCACCAAATTTTTGCACCATCTTTGGATTTCCCTCAAATTCAACCATATGAGAAAGATTTGACAAAAAAAGGTAATCATTTAAGATACAAATGAGGCATAGGGTTGTAAACTAACAAGAAGATTAAAAATTACTTATACAAATTTGTTATTTAATTCTTTCTTACTCATCTATTTTTTGAGCACCTTCTATTCCTCCTCTTTCTCAAATTTTATCTCCAATTCCTACCATTTTATCTTCAATTTTACTGGTATTTATAACCCACCCATCCTAATCCATCTCATGTTCTACTTGTTATAATTTCCTTGTTCAAATTCCACCAAATTAACCTTAATCTTGACATAACCTCACTAATCCTCCATTTTGTGCCACTTAACTTATAGCCATAATTTTCATGATTTCACTCAGTATTGTTAATTTTTTTAACATAGCCAGATGTGTTTAATGTTTACAAGACAAACCTTCATTTTCCACCAATTCCCCACCGATTCCATCATTTCTTCATCGTCTCTTCTCCTTATTTTTCTCTTTTTTTAATTATCAACATTATCATTATTATTATTATTATTATCGAAATCATAGATCCAATTAATTTTATCAGAGTACAATTTTAAAGTAAGAACAATTGGTTTAAATAAGACGCAAGTAAACACATTACATGATAAAAAATTCAAGAGGTTATAATCCGATATAGAATATATTGTAAGTCCAATCGGTCAATTCATTCATAAACCAAAGGAAAGACATATGCAAGCAGCTCATAAAATCCTACACAGCCTATAATCAACACTAGGAGAAGGAATCTTATTCAAGAAAGGGAGAGGGCTACAACTAGACGTCTACACCGATAGGGACCATGCAAGTTCCTTATTGATAGGAGGTACACGTCTAGCTACTACACATTCCATGAAACCTAGTTGCTTAGATAAGTAAAAAAAGCTAGTGGTAATAATATCAAGTGCAAAGGTTGGATTTAGAGTTAGGGCAAAATGAGTATGCAAATTACTATAACTGAAGATTATTGTCAATCGCAAGAAAATAAGTATTAAAGGACCAATAAAATTTTACTGTGACAACAAATTAACTATCAACATTGTTCACAATCTAATGCATTACAACAGAACTAAACACATCGAAATTGACAGACATTTTATCAAGAAATGCTCAACATTATTCTTATTAATAATCCATACATACCATCAAGCAAACAATTGCCCAATGCACTTACTAAGGGTCTATCAACGCCAAGACTCCAAGAACTTGCTAAGAATAAAAGACATCCACTCACCATCTTGAGGTGGAGGGTTGGAAATCTTAAAGATTTCCTAAGATATTTCCCCGAAGATTTTCTCCATTATTCCCTCTGATTGATCCTCATTATATGCTACATTTGATCCTTTTTAATAGGAAAGATTTTATAAAATCCTCATTTCCTTTTCTTTCGGTTATTATTTCTGATTTAGGAGATTCATAAAATACTCTCCTCTCCTTATTTGGTCTATGTAACTCTTGTAAGAATGATGTACACATTGTAAATGAAAATAGATGAAAGAAATACTTCTTTCACTTACAATAGCATATTCGATTTAAAATACCAATGTCATCTTGTGTAGGGACTATCATAATTTGATTAGGGTGTATTTGTTTCAGTTCTATCCATGGATTCAAACATGTATGTATTGATCATGGTAAGTTGATTACTCAACATGGAATTTGTAATATCCATAAAAGAATACGAATATCCTATTTCCTTCTCTATGATATGGCTCAAGAATCTTTGGTGGTAGTTGAGAAGATCGAAGAAGTCTCAAATTTCAATTCGTAAACTAATGTCATTTGGATGAGTATATATATGACTAAGTTATAAAGGCAATGCATCCACATCATTATTTTATTCAATTGGGATTGTAAGGCCCAAGGATTGAATTACACAGTAATTAATAAACAAGGGGTTCACCTTTCATTCTAGTTGGTTATATCATTATATATTATTAGATGTCACCCATGAATATTAGGATCTTGCGAATGATAAACTAAAGAAGAATCACAATAGTTCAAATTAAATAATACAAAATGAATTCCAATGAAGTCAATAATGGAAATTAGTGTTACTTGTTGGCACTATTAATAAGGCATGTTAGAACCCAATTATCAAACCTTTAAGAAGAAATGTGAAGTAACCCATAAAGCAAGGATAAAGGAAGATGTCAAATACTTGAGATTAAATATTAAAAGGCTTGTTAGGCAAGCCTTTAAAGGGAGAGGTCAAATATTTTAGCGCAAAGTATTCAAGGTTTCCTACCTAACCAAAAAAATAGGTGTTGAAAGGCTTGTTTGCAACTACTCATAAATTTGCAAGAAGAGGCTTCACTACCAAGTTAAGAAACCTGCTTGACAAGGATGCCAAGCCTCATAATAAAAAAGCATCAAATAACAGCACTATAATACTCTCTCAGGGATCTTTCTACTTTCTTCTCCCTCTCTTCTTTTTAGTCACAAATAAGAGGGAAAAATATGATGTTTCACTCATTCGTGATCATGATTGAAGATTGGTGGGATTTGAAAGTGCTTTAATTAAGCTTCCTCAAAAGGGATGCAACTAGAGGCCAGACAAGTGTACCACTAAATCAGTGAAACAATTGTTTTGGTGGTCTTTGCTTGTGACAATCAAAGTGGGTTGGCATGAATTAATGTCTACCAACTAATGCTTTGATCTATCTTGGTGTTTTGAGGTAAAGATTTAATCTTCTTTAGGCTCTGTTTGTTCACCGGAAAATAGCATACTAAAAAATATTTTCCTCATTAATCGGTGTTTGGCACAATAGAAAATACTTTCCACATTTTCTAATGTTTTGTACGGTGCTGGAAAATAAATCAATGAAAAATATTTTACCAATCAAAGGAAAATAAGGCTTAAATTTCAAAAAAAATCAATTAATAAAAATTTTATGAAAGATGATACCACTGCAACCCATGATACCCCAATCAGCTGTTAGTCACCAGCTGACGATGTCTCGGGCCACCATCATCAGTCGCCAGACAGTTTTCCAGCTACCATCAGTCATTGAATAGCTTGTGATATCTCGAGCCTCACCATCAGTCGTCAGCCGTTATCTCTGACCCATTGCGAGTCAATGGGCAGTGATGCCTCGAGCTATCACCATCTTTTATCAACCTACACACTATGACCTAGGCCAGCTGCTTGCTGCCAACACCTTGGTCCACCTCATCAGTCATTGCATGAATTGCTTTGACCTCATCCTGCTAGTTATTGACGAAGGTTGCTAGCTATAGACGGCCCTAACCAAGCTATCGATCACCGACCTGCAATATCACTGACCACATCGCTCGAACAAAATATGATCATATTAAAGATCGATCATTGGTGAATTTAACCATGAAGTATCACCACCATCCCAAAAATATTACTACAATCAATAACAGCAAACATCCAATGTCGCTGATCAAATTGTGTGATACTCTATATTTTCTTATATGTGCCAAATGCCAGAAAGCATTTTGATGAGGAGTTTATTTTCTTTGAAAATATTTTCCAAGGAAAATGTGTAACACATTTTCTAGAAAGATATTGTTTGAGGAAAATATTTTCTATTTGATAAATATTTTCCGACAAACAAACAGACCTCAATCATCTCTCTACAATATGGGTTTTTGCATAACAAGCAATGAAAGATATAGTGATGGAAAAGAATAAAGATAATCAATCACAAGATGGATTTTGTGGAAATCAAGAGGAAACTAGAGTTAGTGCCTCTTTTGTAGGTTGAATGTCAGTTACAACTAAAAAACAGATTAATACATTCAGTTTTAAGTACTAAAGAGCTACTCAATTACTAATTGCTTCCTTCTTGGCCATAGTCTTGATCTTCTTTAACCTGGTGCACTGTTTTTGATGCTGTTAGGCTCTGTTCTGCTCATGCAGTCATGTAACTACTGGTCAAGAGATGGAATTTCATCACAACTACCCTCTGGAGATAGCATCTTTGCCCTCAAGGACAAAGGGAGAGAATTTAGCTAAATTAAAATCATAATTTTCACAAGTGGAATCCTCTATGGACAGGTTGGTCCACTGCATTAATACTTGCTTGACAGATACGGTATTATGGTGATTATTCTGGTCTACAGGATGGAGAGTTCATCTTGTTGGACCATGACTGATAAGGTCATTTGAACTCGTAAATTATCCCCGATCTTCTATTTCAAGAGGGGAAAAGTAGCAGGCCCCATGTAATTTATCAAAACATTTGCAAAAATGGGAATGAGAAATTTGTTTTTAGTAGTGATGTCATTGAGTTACATAGTCAGCAATAAATCTCTAGCTACAATCTCTTTACCAATAAAATGGTGGACGCAAAAAGATTTTGGCAAGGCTGAATGACAGAAGAATGTGACATGTTATATGTAAGTGATTATAGTGATTGTTATGGGAGGCTTGCATTATAATGATTATGATCACACTTTGAGTGTAGGGACTCTCCAACGCCAATTGCGCTGGATCGTCTTATGTTCGAAAGTCTACCACGGCTATTATTGGTTTGTTGGAGGCAATATGGTATCTTGGAAAAGCAAGAAACTGAATGTAATTGCAAGATCAATGTGCTGAATCCAAATATCGTATATTTACACATGTAACTTGTGAAGTAACGTGGATCTGATAGTTGCTAGAGTCCCCCAAATGTAAGAATGCTGGATCATCTTAATTATAGTGTGATAATTAGGCAGCAATACACATTATATCAAATCGAGTATTTTACAAACACACAAAACATATAAAAATAGATTGCCACTTTTTTTGTGAAAAGCTTTAATAAGGGGTTGTTTATATTAAATATATGAGAACTAAAGAACAACTAACATATATTTTCACTAAGTTTCTAACTAGTGTTCAAGTTTAAGTACATTTGCAACAAGATGAGCATTGTTAACATCTATACTCCAACTTGAGAAGGAATACTAGAATATATCTCTTATTAGTGTTAGAATATGCTCTTGGATATACAATGGTATATTCCTTTTGTAATGGTTTAGTAATTGTACTATTTGTAAATATCCTTAAATACATCAATAAGACTAAACACTACTGTGTGACATTTTTTTCTTAACTTTTTTATAATATTGCATTTTTCAAAGTTGTCTATGTGGTTAAGAAAGCATCTTGTATTTAGAGGCTACTCCACTCTCTATCTCTACATAAGCTCTCTCCTTTTCACTTAAAGATACATTTGGCTAAAACATGAGCAAGCATTGTAAGCATTTTGATCTTATCCTATTGAGCACAAAAGTTTCATATTTTTAGTGAGAGAGATTTGTGTGAATGTTTGTACTTCACTTTCTCATATTTTTTTGAGAGAATTATTGTGTCCTCTTTTAATTATAAAGGTAAAGGTGTCAATCTTGAGAGAAAGCCCCAAGGTTGGAGTGTTAGTTACAAACCATAAAGTATCTTGCTTGTGTAACGTTTTGATCAAAGGTCTCATCATTGAGCTATGATGTAAAGGGGACATACATCAATTAAGTACTTACAAATTTGATCTTATTTGTAACTTGACCAATAGGGTTTAGAAAAATGAGTTCTTTTAACTTCACTGATAGGCTTTGTTTTACAGCTGGGCTCTCAAGCCTATGTTCACGGGCATTGATCTTTTAACCATTCAAGAAGATGAGTACATTGGATTTTAACTCTCAAGTGTGGGTTAGGAATGAGGTAGACAAGGTCGAACCTCCACAAATTACGGTTTCATATGAGAGAAACGTTTTCTGAGTAAGCTTTCCCCATACCAACACATTTTCACATCCTAAAACTAATGGATTAACTCCTACAACAACAATAATAACAACAAAGCCTTAAGTCTCACTAGTGTGGCACGCTTCCATTAGGATGTCAAAGTGGCCCAGTAGGAATAGTTCACCAAAATCATTTGCCTTGATTTGGATTCAGAAAAGTTTTTATTACACTATGAATACAATATCCAGAATCTTTCAAATCTTCCAAGACACAATCGGAGGAGAAAGTAGTATATTCAGGGCAATATAGCTTCCATATGTCCCTTAATGCTTATAGCAGAAAATTAGTGGGCATGCAAAACCAATTAGGATATATGCAAAGTATAGTTCTCAGCAGAAGCTACCTCATAAGCAATACAGAATGAATAATATATTTAAGGGAAAGGTACCAAATACCTCATTGGCCTCATCTAAAGCGCTGGTAGATTCATCCAGAAGAACCAAATCTGGTTTGGAAAGAAGGACACGTGCAAACGCAAGTCGTTGCTGCTCACCCAGCGAAAGAACGCTAGACCATTCATATGTAGAATCTAGACCGTTAAAACGAGGCAGTAGATAGCCAAGGCAAACATCTTCCAAGACTTTAACTAAATCAACTGTTGTGGGCTTCTCAGTCCCTTCCCTTGTACCTACCATGGCTTGAAACCGCAGCAAGAACTCCGGACAACCTATAAAATGAAAGCATTAATACACATCAAGTAGGTAAATAACCAAGAAAATCATTGAGATTTTTGCCATAAAAGTTGTCAGCTGTCAGCATACAATCACTTCACTGACCCATTCCAAATATTATGGCATGACTGCCGCTCTTCTCCTTTTTATTCTTCTCTCTCCCTCTTACCCTTCCTTCTAGCGTATCCTACATCAAGACCCTTTCAAAGTCGTCTATGCAATTATAAAATGTGGATGCAAAAGCATTCTGTAATTGTTATTTCTTTGCATGGAGTTGAGATTCAAAATTTATGGTAACCTGCTGGGTACATTGTTATATATATTAGGAGGGTAACACATTATTTGAGCATTTCACACCCTCAAAATGTTGGGACACAAACTGATTTGAACACTGGCGGAGCCAAGAAAAAGTCAGGTTAAGTTGGCATCATGAGCTGACTAAACAAACAGCAGTTAACATTGCTTACGAGATCTCCTAATTTGGGTTGGAGTAACTTAATAAGTACAATTTTTCAGTGGGGGATTTGGCCTTATTTGGTGAGAAAAAGCAAGAAGTCAACTTCAATTTCTTAGTAGGAGGAAGATGAATCAACACATCTTCCCGCCAAAACACCAACACACACTTGTGATTATGGTCAATGACAATTACAAGATCATTACTATCTTCATCATCTATTTCACAGGAAATTGGTTCGTGAATTGTAACAAAACATGAAATTGCCACATTTTTACAAGATGCATAAGAACCAGAGATATGGAATCCCCTTCTCAGGGAAAAACATCCCATGAATTATGTTCTTGAAAAGTACAACTCCCCTACAGAACTGAGCAATGTAAGACAAAAGGAGGTCTAAAATTATCTGAAAGCAAGTCATGTTATTGGATTGTAGGACTCATGGTTGCAAGCTCAAACAGCTATATGCAATGCAAATCCACAAGCTTAAAAGTAGTGTCTTGCTCCACAGTAAACAGGATGACTTGTGAGACCCTAGTGATATCGAGTCAGAATACCGCTGTTACATGGCAACTGAGGAAACTCAATATTATTAAAAGATTAGTAACAAAACATGTGGAATTAAAGTGGATGGAGATATGAAGTGTACTCATGACAAATGTGTGCAGCAGATTGCAGAGAACTTAAATGTGTCACACTCAGCAAATTTAAGTACCAATCCTAAAACCCTGCACTGTAAGTACAATCTAGAAAATCAAGTGTTTAAAACTGTGACACAAATCTCTGCAGCATTAATGCAGTAGCAAGTTTATATTTATGGAAGAGAAATGCAAAACCTTTTGCATTTATATTAGCAGAAATCAGTACTCAATGCATAAAGTAGATGTGCTTATGAAGTTCAAAAGAAGTGATACATGTTGAATTGTTCTCCATCCCCTCAAGTTCATGCAGGGAAAAAACCAAAGATTCTCACATTCTGAAGCATAAAATGAAACAGGTAATAGTTGCTCAATATAATAGATATAAGCATCACGAATATGAGAATCACTCCCCCACTGCAATCCTGTGGATTTTCAGATAGACAGTGGAACTCAAAAGGCTTAAGCATTCATTATACCTGCAAATAACCCTCATTTGCTTCGATTCCATCAGAAAAACCAAAAAGAAAAATAAAAGTAAAAGTCATGTCAATCTTCACATGAAAAACAGATAACTTCTATATTCCCACTTCTATTTTAACAATTTTATATAAAGCTTCAGTGTCAACAATGATTATCCATTCACCTAAATCTCTCTTCCTAAAAAATAAGTCTATCCTCTCTAGATTTTTCAGTATTTGAAGTGTTATCCTGCGGTACTGCAGAATCTGATCCCTCCCCCCAACCCACCCACCCACCCCCAGAAAAATGCAAGTCAAACCTAATTTGCTTTTGAGAGTCCATTTTTCCATTGTGCAGTGGAAATTATCGTACAAAAGCTGCTTACGAGTTTCCTTAGTATCATCCAACATTGGAAGGTCTGCCCATGTAGGGTAAAGCAATTGTTGACGAAGTGATCCCAAAACCATGTACGGCTTTTGAGGAAGGAAAAATACGCCTTTAGAATTTCTGTTTCTGCATATCAGGCTCTCCTCAGCTATATGGTGTCTACTAGTCTCAGAACAGGACAATGCTGAGGAAATGCCTGTTTGGTCTAAATCTTTCACATAGAACGTGATTTTTCCTCTACCGGTAGTCCAAAGTCCGGCCATTGCTCTCAACAACGAAGTCTTACCACTTCCACTCGGCCCAGTTATCTGTCAATAAAGACACAGTAAATGAACACTTAACTGGATGGATTAACGGATTGACATGAAAAAGACATTAAATAAAGACAGAGCATCTCTGACCAGGAGATGATCCTTTTCCTTTATTTCCAGTGACAAATTATTGATAAGTGCAGATTTGGATGGAGTCTCCAGGGACAGATTCTCAATATCCACTAATTTATGAGGTCTATCAAATGGCACAGATCCATTTGATTCCAGCACGGTCTCATTCACTGAACTTCTGACACTGCTGTAGAAGACATGAACCTTTTCCACAGCATCAGAGATGCTGTAAGACATGCTTCTATCAAGGGCATCATCGAATTCACCTACAAATTAAGACACCAATCAGCAAGAAATAAAGTGAAAGAAACATAAAGCAAGCCAGCTGCTCGTCTAGTTGCCAAGTGGGGCAAGAAGCTGCCTCAATGCCTCTCCTAGTCCATGCGAGGCACCCTCAGCTAGTTTCACTATCAATTACACCATTAAGTTTTCCTTGAAGTTCAAAAGACACCAAATTAGCCACCAACCACAGGGAAGAAACAAAGTTGTCAAGGGCAAGAAGGTGCTTGTCAAGGTGGCCAGGGAAGCAAGCCTGTCACCTAGGTCCAGGTCAAACCCCTTCAACAAGGCACCCCTTATGCAAACACCTGAAGTAGGGCCCCGGACTCCCAGGGAAGTGCCTCAAGTAATTCTGGGCTTTAAACTATCTGTATGCTGTGAATGCATCATCTTTTTATACAGTTGGGGGGCCAGAGGAGCCAGAACAGGCACAAGGCAACAGGTAAGAAATGAAAATGCAAATGCTCCAAACTCCGGCGGAGTGAACATTAATAAGGTGTAAATTCAGAGGGATTGAAGCCACAAGTCTAGATGACAGCTTAATGCTTAGAGATGATGATGTGTTTTAGTTAGTTTATGCCGTTGTTAGGACCAAATCATGGATTTGTATTGCTTGTGATGAATTTTTTTCCTATATCATTTGTTTCGTGGTATCATTGTAATGAATTTTAATTTATATTACTAAACTTGCATATGTATATATGTGTATATGTATGTATATACATATATGTACGTATGTATGTATATCATTGATGGCCTAAGTCCTCTTCGTACGATGTTTTGTGACTTTAGCCATAATTGACTTATTTTGAAAATTCAACAAAAAAGAAGAAATTAGTCGCTTGCTTCACTCAGTTGAGTGCCTCGAGAATGTGTTGGAGGGCTCTTGCGCAAATGTTATTTAGGAAAAAATAGATAAACTTGCGTGTATGGAGGGCAAGTCTTCAGGTTCACAAGTACAAAAAATGAGCATTGCAACATAAATACTGATTCATATTCACATCTGGTATAGTAGATAAAACTAAGAAGTTCTTACTACCTACCTAATAGCACCCTTATTTGTCTCCACAGTAAAGAAAAGTAGGAATCGCATGAAAATACATGTTGGTACTGATGTGGAACAAATGGATGTGTTTCATGATAAAAATCTGATAAATCTCAAAGATAAAGATGTCAGGAAATAGCACCCTATTTGTCTCAACACTAAAGAAAAGTAAGAATTGCGTGAAAATACATGTTGGTACATATGCAGAAACTAACGGATGTGTTTCATGATAAAAATCTGATAAATCTCATAGATAGAGATGTTGGGAGGCATACAGGCTTTACTACCCAGAAAACTGAGGGTAGAAATCAGGGTTGTACTGATGGTCCAGAGACTTTATATTGTGGTAAGGGCTTCAAATAGGCCATATGCCTAACATCCTTACATACAGACTTCCAAATAGGCAACACTCAAACGGATCAATAAACTTTCCCTAATAATATCTATGGAAGTGGTGAGGAGGGGGGGAATTCTGAAATTGTTAAATTGTCAATAATCAATATTCTAACAGAAATGACAATTCCTAATCATCTAAATTACAACATGATAGCATATGAAAAGAAAGAAGCCAATGAATAGCCAAATTATTTCTCAAGCCGACAAGGTACTGTTGATAAACCCCTACATGATAACCTTATTTTACAAGCTGATTGACTACTAAAAGACGAAATTGCCCTAGATGCCCAAAAATACCAAAGGACTGTCTTCGTCTTTGAAGTTTGAACTAATCAATAAGGGAATAAGGGATAGTATTAACAAAATTTTCAAGAAATGAGAGGAAATTTATACTTAATACAAAAGAGTATCACTTAGTAAACTTACCCAAATGACACTCCCTCCCACAAGATCACTGAATAATATAACTATATGATATCTAAAGACCAGCCACATTTTTCATGATAGAATTCTAGGCATGTTGATAAAAGGTACAAAAACAAATATCAAGTTGAATTAACTTGAGATCTGGCCTTAGCTGGCCAAAATATGGCAAGGACAGAACAACTTTTGATGAACTAATCTCTAAATTCCCAAAGGTAGGGGCCACCTATTTCTGTATCAATGATGAAGCAATTATGATAGGAAAAAATACTTATAAGTACACATGCTTATTCAGCACCTCATCTTCTTGAGAGTGGTCGGGTGCATGAGACTTCCTACATTGTAGAATCGAAGAAGGGTAAGATGCCCATAACCTTAACTCTTTCATTATACAGAAGTCATTTCCATGGTTTGAATAATAGAAGAAAATATTGGTAGAGACATTGGTATCGGTCCAAACCATATCAATATTTGATATGTTGATCAAAAAAATTTTACGAGAATATAAGTTGACAGATATATTATCGGCCAATATATTGGATATTAGCCGACATTTTCATCCATGGTTTGAACGCATTACCTAAGGTAAAGTAGGGTAACCTTACCAGTGTGCACAGGTTAAATTGGTAACATTAGAATCAACGAGTGTAGGCTTCTACCTAATATAAATCATCAAACACATATCCTGGATCATAATTACCAACAGAAAACAAACCTAGAAAGTTTAATTCACCATCCTTGTGGATTAGATTACAACTCATATTCCTTTGAAGGAAAAGGAGGGGGTAAATTTTGATTTACATGTTGCTTTTCCGAGATCTAACTTCATCTTCCTTAGTTCATTTGGTAATAGAAAACACAAAATGGGACTGTGTAGGATGTTTCTTAACACATGTAGAGGTCTGGCAAATATCCTGTAATTTTGCAATGAAAGCAAGCTCTGTAAGTCTCACTCACTGTCCTCCAATAACAATCATATCAGAACATAAACCAGGATCACGCATATTTTGCTACTGAATAATTGGCTATCTTCTTAGTGAAGCTAAGTTGCATGAAAACATGAAAGCAGTGTAAATAGCAGGAAAGTTCAAATATGATACCCAGACGATCAATGACAGCTGAAAAGGCACTCAGAGCTTGAAACTGGTAAACAATGAGGGAAAAGTCTCCTAGGATGTGATTAAATGCTGATACAGACTGATTTATGACACCGAATTCAATCTTTCCCGAAAAATACATAGGAGCAACTACTGCAGCAGGAAGAATCTGAATTAGATACCGATAGCCATTGGTGAAGAACTCTAAGTTTCTAGAAGATATCAACAGATTCTGCAAAATAAATATCATTAAGTATTAGAGTAAGGATAAATGATCATAATATCTGCTCACTCTGTCCTCGTGCACGGAAAATAGAAAAGAAATTTAACAGAATCAATAATTCAGCAAAACATATGTTCGTCATTATAAACACATTAACACATATGTGTGTTGGCGGAGATGTGCATATGACCCTGCATTTAAGAAACAACAGAACTGAGACATATATCAGAATTGATGAGAATTGAAGTTCCAGAGAAATGGAAACTCATACAATAATAAAAAAAACATTTGAAGGCTCGGAAATATAGTGAAAGAAAATTACTTATCATATGAAAAGAATGTTTTTGCAATGCAAACTAAGAACAAATACAATGCCCAAAGCTCTTCCGGAAAGACAATCAGCCTTCAAAGAAAAGACTGAACATTGGTTCATCACTGGCCTTGTGTTGATAATCAAAATAATGATATTCAAGACTATGAGTACCATTATTGATCTTGGCTCCTCCATCAACCAGGTTAATAGGAAGCTTGCAGAAGAACGACAACTTGATGTCCCCACACTTCCATATGCCATAATTCCAAAGAGTGACATTGATCTAGGCAATTAGCATTGTACCTTTTTCATATACATAGTCGTTAAAGGGAACAAAACTTACCTATGTTTGTGAACTATGTTCTGTTATTGAGAAATGGTCCCTTGAATCATTATTATTAGAAATGTTTCTCAATTATGTGGTTGGCAGTGGCCAGCAAGTCAAGTGCCTAGTGCTAGATTCCAAACCAAGCCATGTAATTTTTTATAAATTTTCTAGCATTATTATAATTTTCTAAGAATTTAAGTAAATTTAGTTTGAATTTTGGCATTTTAGAAAATTTATAAACCTATAGTGAAAGTTGTAGCATTTCAATGTATATTAGTATCAATGGGCAAAAGGTTTAAAACTCCCTATACAAGGAAAATTTTCAAAAAAACTTTTTTTATCATATCTAATTGTTGCTTGTTATTATTAATTGCTTTCGTGTACATCCACATTCTCATTAGTAATTTCCTTGGTTCTACGCATTCAACACTCGTATTTGCAAACAACTTGCATCCCAACATGAATCCTCATACTGAAATGTGCTCGGAGGGTCAGCTTAAACAAGCATCTTTACTCCCACGGCTATAAAGGTGTCGCACGGGTTTAGAGCTACAAAAGCTAAATCATGGCAGTTTGTATTAGAGTCTGACTTACAAAGGCAACAATCAGAAATTCCTTAATTTTGTGAAAAGCTAATATGGTGAGATTGAGATGGCACAGACAACACCACAACTGTTACTCAGACGACTCTTGCGATACATTTACCATAGTGTCTCATCTAAAATGATCGAGCTAGAAGCCCAAAATAGTCCTTCAATAAGATAGAAAGATGGGAAAACAACTTCACTGCCTAACTTAGGTCCCTTGAAGAGGCGAGGATGGCCGCAACTAAAATAAAAGTGCTAAAAGAGGTAGATGTAGAGTTTACTGCAAAGGTGAGACTTCTAGTGTGCGCTACCATAAGTGATAGCGATTCCTTCAACAACGAGAATGTCAAGCCTTTGAAACCTTGTTCATACAGTGGTAAGAGACTCAAAAGAGCTTGATAATTTCATTTTCGATTTATACTAGCATTATTAGACTGCAATGATGGACTCAGAAAAGGCCAATGTGTGTATGGCAACAATGTATTTCAATGATGATGCCAAATCTACTGGTGGATTAAATATGAAGAAATTTCCAATGGAAGATAGATCTACGAATTTTGGGAAGACCTCAAAAAAAAACTAGCAGCACATTTCTTCCCCGAAAAATTAAATCCACTACATGACAAAACTGATGTAGATCAAGCACATGATACATTTAGAGACAATGTTAACGCTTTCTTAGCATGCATCTTAGACAATGAGGGCATGTATGACAAGTACATTCACTTTCATTTCATTAATAATTTGCAATCATAATAGTTGTTTAGATAGTGAGTGCAAGATTAGGCCTCTGTCTAAAATATGGCTAAAGACAAGTTGAGTATGCCATCAAGAGGGGTAATTGTAACAAAGGAAACTTTATGTTGATAAAACAAACTGAACTATAAGAAGATAATATCGATTGTCCAACACAATGGAACTGACTTACCAAATATTAGAGATCGCACATCTTTTTGTTCTGTTTAAACCATCTTCCACGACGAAAATATCCTAACGGTCGAGCCAATAACAAATACTAATTGAAAAATGGTAGAAATGAATATTTGTTAGAAACATTTTATTTTGCTTCTAATGAACTTGCAAATACCCATTACATCACCCAAAATCTACTGTTAAGCAAATTCTTGTCATTTGTTGACAACTTTATGATTTATCGAGATAATTATAATTTTTGCAAAACAATACCGGCGATAGAGATAAATACAAAATTAAAAGAAATAATTTTAAGTAAATATTGAAATTATCAAAAATAACATATTAAAATTATTTTTAAGTATACTTTTCAATAAAAATTTAAAAATATAGTAAAAATCCTCCAATACTAACTTGTCTCGCCACAATCATAGATCACGCATGAATTTACGCAGGATGTATATATGTCTTAAAGAATTTTATACTAACATGGGATGGCCTATATAGAAGAAAGGAATGCTTGTATCCATCACAATTTAGATATAATGTATAATCTTTATGCACCACACCAACACTAGAACAGTGGAACAGAGGTGGTTCAGGACATCCCAGTAATTAAGATTTGCTTTCTTTGGTACAAACTCGACGTAGAACACAAATGATTATTGAAAATGCAACATCAGTTTAACTTTTTCACTACTTGCAATCCAACCACATTTTGAACTTCACAAATAGCAGATCAAAGTTCAAGATTTTAAATTGGGAAAAGGCTAACGAGTACACATTTTCTATTCAAACATCAATGGCAAGGGATCTCTTAACCTCATTAGCAAGTACAGTGTCATCGCAATTAGCTTTCAGCGCTACATATCAAGTAGTTGACAAAAAAAAAAAAAAAAAAAAAAAACAAGATGACATCGTATAGAATAGAAATAGACATTCTTTTTAAAGATTGGTTAGATGCAAAAGATCGCGTTAAAAATCTAATCATNTAATGTATTTTTATAATATGATGTCTAATTTTATTTTTCGTATTTTTTTAATTTTTCATTATAATTTTACCTAAAATGGCATAACCTAGAGGCATGCCTAGTCCAGCACAAGTGAGCTATTTGCCGCACTGGGCTGGAATATTTTTGTCCCAATCCGTGCCAATGTCGACATGGCATTTTTCTAGTATCTTTGTAATTTTCTAGGAATTCAAGTACATTTAATTTTGAATTTTAGTATTGAAGAAAAATTAGTTATCCCATTGTATTAGGTCATTTCAATGTATACTAGTACCAAATACCAAAATAACCAAAACCATCTATATAGAGCAATAGATCTAGAAACTTTCCTTCATCTCCAAATGTTGCTTGTTGCCATCGATGCATTACTTGTGTTTCTGCACTCTCATTATCAGCTCACTTGGGTTCTATGTATTCAACACTCATGTTCACGAACAACTTCTATCCTACTACCAAACCTCAATTAAGGTGTGCTCAGGGAAACTTGGCTGGCATCAATGCTCCCAACAAGCACAAATAGGTTGCATTGTTCTGGCTATAAAAATTAGACAATGACAAGTAGATGCTCAAGCAAAATGAAGTGCCAAGTCCAAATGAGACAACTTCAAAGAGGCGCTGCCTAGGATAGCACCTGAGTCAAGGCAGCAGGGTGCTGAGGCGCTCAACTGGATGGCGGAGCAATTTGTTTTGCTTGATTCTCTTTTCTTTTCTTGCATAGAAACCTAGGTTAAACATTACAGCATGTTCCTTGTCGTAAAGCAATTTTAACTACAAGCTTAATGGTATTTTTATATTAGTATGGATGTTTAAAAATCAAAAAGTAGCCCTACTTTTCCAATGCCACAAAGACGGCAGATTCATTTATCTTGAACAAGGGGGAAATAAGAAGGGCAGCATCTTCAATGCACTTCAGGACAAGAAGTAATGTCTCTATCTTCTACAGTGACCAAAAAAGAAAAGACAAGCTAAACCTGCATGAGGCATTTATCAATCTCTTTAATTTCTTTTTTGATCTCTCTCTCCCTGCTCTCTCTTACCCTGCTTGTTTTGTTCAACATGAACTGTTTTATTCAACATATGGAAAGAGATGAGAGAAAGGAGAGGATGGCTGCATGCTGAGGCCGCTGGGATTTGCAGCTGTGAAGAGGAAGGAGCAGGATTGGGAGTGGGGATTGTAGGGTAGTGGCCTGGTGGAAATATTCCTGTTAGAAAGAGCGAGGGCAACAGGATGGCATCTGCCACCATTAAGGGAAGAAGGCAGGAGGGACTTGGCAGGTTGCTGCTGGGGTGGAGGAAGAATAATGAAGGTGATGAGGCAGCTTTTTAAATACTTCTTATTTTTAGTGTTAACTTCAAGCTTAGTCTAGTTCTCAAAAATGAATATGTATTGTCAGTAAAATTATAAATTCATTGTTTCATAAAGCAGCTCTTTTTCTCCACATGGACAAAATTTTATCTGTGACCGGTTGAAGTTCAAAAAAAATTTGAAGCTATCCCCAACTAAAGAATATTGTTGAATTTGCTCATAATAGCCCAACAAGGAGGGGACAGAAAGACATCTTCACACAAAAAGATATATGGAAAGTGGAGGAGAAAAGATTGAGTGGAGTTACATACAGTTAAATTTTCAAAAGCATTTCTGAATCTCTTCAGTAGTAGTCGCATTTCATTTTCCTCACCACCATAGAAAGCAATTGATTCAGCATTCTCTCTGACACGAACAAGTCCATAACGAAAATCTGCTTCTTTTTTTTCTTGTAAAAAATTTAGGCTTACCAACCCCTGAGATCACATATAAGGGTTTTCAGAAAACTTAAGAAATAAGAAAGACACATCTCAATAGCATGAAAAGATGACAATTTACCTTTCCGAGAAAAATACTGATTGAAGTCCCACCAATTGAATACACCAGTAGTACAATGAAAAGTGGAGGATAGATGCCATATAGGATGTTACTAAACGATATTAAGTCTACAGCAGCATTGAACAGGGTCAAAGCGAAGGACAGTGCTGTGCCAGTGAAGGAACTTAAGTCATCAACAATCCGCTGATCTGGATTGTCGAGTATGGAGAGAGACTGAATTTTATAAAATGTCTGATTCTTGAAATACCGGTCCAAGTAGTAGGTTGTCATCCAAGACCTCCATCTTAAAGAAAGGGTCTCCCTTGCAAAATCTCTCAAAACAAAAAACTGCAAAACAATGAAGGTTTTAATTTTGACAGGAACAAAAAAGATTAGTAGTACATAAAAGAGCAACTGATACTACATTCAAACTGGATCACAAAATAACAGGCTTTCTGGTAAACGAAATGCATGAACCCCAAGAATATCAAAATAGAAAAACGCAGGTCTCCTGATTCAGCAACATGCTTGTTTACAGACAACTAAGATTCCCAGTGACAGAAATAGGAATTACTTTTGAAGTGGGTGAGTATACATGGGGTTGTATTATCTCCAATTTGGGCTGTAATTGGACCTTACAGTTGGCCCCTCTCAATCATTCATCTATAATTTAACGCATAGGAATAATCCAATCATTGGTGCAACAGATGTGACCAAATTACATAATTCCATACTTATTTTATGGAAAATGCTTTTATTCAAGTAAATTCTATTAACTTTTGTTTGTTATTTGGTTGGGGAAGAAAGTACTAAGGGGGGCAAAATGGTCATTTTACCCCACAAGCTTTATTGATGTTGTTGGAAAGCTTAATTCGAGGCATATACTTTTGTCCCTGCACGTCTCAAGATTCTAAGTATGAGAACCCGAAATCAAAGAAGCTTAAAACCAAAGTAAAATATTGCTACTTAAAAACCGGAGTGTTTTGATTTCGACTAAAACCGGAGTGGCCTTACACCACTGGAAGACCGGAACTAGTGGTAATCAAAATGTTGACCGGTGTCATGATATTGACCGGCGTCAAGAAGTTAACCGGTGTCCTAATACTAACCTGCGTCAAAATATTGACCAGCGTCGAGATGTTGGCCAGCGTCGAGACATTGACCGGCGTCAAGATGATAACCGGAAGGTTGACTGAAGGGTTGACCGGAAGGTTGACCGAAAGGTTGACCAACCTTGAATAAGAGAAAAGAAACGTTGGCCGGCTTTGAGTAAAAGTTGGCCGGATTAGAGTAAGAAGCGTTGACCAAAAAAGTTGACCAATAGAAAGGTTGGCCAATTTTGAAGAAAATATTGACCAACTAAAATTGATTACCGAATTCAGAAATTTTGACCAGGATAAATTAATGGCAAACTAAAGGCAATGGCCAACTTTGTTGTTTAGACGGTTAGATCGCAACTAGATCCAAATCTAATTAGAACAAATGAACTACCCCGTTGACCTTCTAGATTGCAAGTGTTTATGCCTTCAGATTTAAATGCTTCAGCAAATAGTATATCAGACTTGTCGTTTTAATTACTGTTTGATAAGTTGTATCTCTGACGTCTTACTTGCTGTACGATTGGACTGGAAACATTATTTTGATTTCATGGTTAATTTATGCATTCTGCTTTCTGCTTTCCGTTTTCTACCCAACTTATGATTAAACTTGCATTGTATAAAAATGGAGAAGTAAACCAACTTTAAATCATAATATTATGATAAAGAATTATTGACCAGAATGAGATTTATAACCAACTTCATGTCAACTGAAAGTCTTTATACTTGACCGGAATAAGAAAAATGAATTTGAAATTGAATTTGTAATATGACGACAAAAAGTTTTGTGCCTGTCCAGAATATGAATTAAAGAAAAAAGTAAACTGGCCTTATGACAAGATAAATAAGATCGGAGTTTAGCACTGGGAGATAAAATTCTCCTGCATACCTTAGAACATTATGGTGGTAATCGAGGATAATGAAAGGGAGCCGTCCTCGGGACTTTGTACAAGGAGGTATTGTCGTGATTGTGAGGAGATATGGACAATCTATTCTCGATTATTGCCCCCTCCGCTAGCGATGTCCTTTACCGAAAAAAGAAAAATAAAGGAAAAATTTCTATAATAAGACCGACTCTGTTTTCTGTCCCGATTTTCATAATTGACTGCTCTGGCTTTCCTGATTTCTTTTGCATTATATATTTGCCATGATCCGATCAACTGTTATTTTATAATATTCATGTTGCATATGTATCTGTATCCGCCTTACAGCATAAACGCTTTACGAAAAATCTGCATGTACCTTATTGAGCTCCGACTCACTGTTTTCTGTTTTTCTCCCCCTCCAGATGAAACTATAGAGCTCGTACCTGATGAAATGGAATGACTAGAGCTCCGTCTAAATGATTCTAAGGACTCGGAAGTATATTTTGGAGTTACCACGGAAAAAGCAGCTTTGTTGTAATGATCCGATTGAGATATGTTAATTTTTATAATTGGACTTTTATGACTATATATGCATAAATGAATTTTATGAGTATGAATGTGAAAGCTTCGACAGGTTATTAGATTGGCTTCCGCTACATATTTTATGGATATCGTGTATGGGTCCTGTGATTGGGAGATACGACCGGCCCAGACCGGATCGCCGAAACCTTGGTGTCAATTCCAAGAGGTCGCTGGCGGAATGCAAAAAAAAAAAAAATCCGTTCCGTCACACTAAAGATTAATAAGTGCATAAGTGCACAGCAAGTGCATGATTGGAGCTCCACTCAAGCTACACTCAAGCGTCGATAGCAGTGTTAGTCACTCCAAAGGTGCACATGATTGGAGCTCATGCATGCCTAGCAAGTTACTTGGCAGCTAATGAGCACATGAAGGGCGCAAATGTGCCAATTACTTATAATGAGCGCCTAAGGTCGCGCTTGAGAAGCACACATGCACTATCCATTTTTAGTCATCAGGCCTAATGGGTGCATGGCTCATGCACATGCATTAGTCTATATATAAGAGGTTCCTAACTATTTCAAGCCCATTTCTCACAAATTTCAGAAAGGGGAGAGGGAGAGAAGAGAGAGAAGAAAAAGGGATTTTGGAGCTAAACTTAAAAATTTTTCTTGTGAATCAAGTCACAACAAGTGAATTCCAAACTTGAGTTCATCTTTTTCTAAAATTTCTAAATTTCTCTTCATGATTGTCCTAAATCTAAGATTTCATCTGCTTATGCTTCATATAAGTGGTCATCCATCTTTCTTTTGATGTCTAGTCTACATGCATGTCCTTTGTTCCTTAAATTTCTTAGATTTTGAAGTTATTTGTTCATGCTCATGAAAGTTGTCTACAAATTCTGAAATTGCTAAAGAAGCCTTCTTGCATGTTCATCATTTTGCAAGAACCTTTGAAAATATATATTCTAAGTTAAGTCAAGCTTCATGTATTCGACCTTAGTCGGTGAGATTTATTGCTGACTTTTGGTTTACTATTCCCTTTTTGTACATTTACACCTCTTTATTAGCTCACCTTATATTGTTACCACCTTTCAGATAAGCACGCTTAGACCAAGTTTTGGACCAGTGGGTGTGCTTTTCGGAGAAGCATGTGAAGATGATGTTAATTATGTCTTTGATGGTGTTGTTGAGAAAACAATCTGAGTGTTTTTCGAGCCTTCTCAGATACGGTGAAATAACCAAATAGCTATACATATTACATCAAAGCATATTGAGGTAAATAGTTGATTTGTTCATAAGAAGCTCCAGCAAAGCTGAATTCACATCCATCATATGACTAGAGATTAGCATGTAGACATTTTCACTAAATCCTTAACTAGAGTTTAAGTAATGTAGATTTGTAACAAATTCAATATGATCAACATTTATACTCCAACTTGAAGCGGTGTTAGAATATATTATTAGATGTTAAAATATAGTTTAGGATATACTATGGTATATTCATTGTATGAGAAACCTAGCATTTTTTTATCTATGAAAATAACCTTATGTATCACTAATATAAATATTGGTAAATATTTTTGAATATCAATCAACATGTATTAGTATTAGGCCCTTCGATCCCACAATATGGTCGTAATATATTTCCATATCAATGATACACCACGTAATACACGACAATATTTAAAAAATTCAGTTGATATGGCCCTATTAACTTACAATTTTCAAAAACTTTTTCTTCCAATATATCTAATGCTAATACGTATTATTTATATCCGATATAAATACCAATAACAATATTTCATCCATAGTATGTATACATGTGAATAGAACAAATCCCTGCAAGCAGTTTTCTCTTCTATTCTTATTTTACATATGTAAACCGGAAATCTTTCAATAGTTTGATCACATAAATGAAAAATGGAATAACTAGCCTCAAATCAACAATAGCATTTCAAAATCCATGCTTATGAGAATATACTGAGTAATAAATGGACCAACACATGCAAATCCATCAGAATATAAAATGAACCATCTAAGACTTTCTTTTCTTAGTGCTTCCTTTTACTTTGACTCCACAATGTAGATGTATCATGCATTGAGTCATCCATTTTTTCTTTTTTTCCCCTTCGATATGAATTTGCTCCTACTCTCATAGGATGTTGCACATCACTAAGCAGAATAGAAAGAATTCATATAGCTTATCCCACTTAATAGGACTTCAAGGCTTTGTTATACGTACAACTAGAATCATATAATTAGTAGAACAAAAATAGGACCACCAATGCATTAGGCTCCCAATGGATCGAGCTTGGTTTATTTAAATGTGACCAACCTTATCCTACATTGCACACAAGTTAAGTGCTTGAATCTAGCTCATAACCTCATAGTCGCATGTCTCATTCTCATAAAAATAACAAAGAAAGTGCTGTAGAAAATAGCTTAGTCTAGATTGATAAGGAGATGAGCAATGATGCTCGAACATGAACTTGTTTTGAGAGCTTATTTATTTTATCTTGGTATATATGGATTAATCACAAGCCAAAATCATTTCACTTTAAAATATTAGAGTAGTTGTAATAGTTGTTCAAGCTAAGTGTTACCATTTCTTCTTTGTATGTCCTCACTAGCCTTATAAGAAGTGGCTCATACTTCAGTCTGAATTTAAGAAAAAAGTCAAGGCGCAATTACTGTAATAGCCAATATGTGTCAAAACTCAGCAAAAATCACCACCTGGTATACAAGGAAAAAAAAAAAAGACAAGCAGGAAAATACCTAAAAATAACGGAGCAATGAGCTCACCGGGATTCCTCCGGCAAATCCAACAAGGTAATACAATAGCTGCTTTGTGAATTGTTCCTGGTCCTTGTCTTTGTCAAGGGAACACATTTCACAATAGATGTCAGTGAAGTATATATATCACCACAATCATTAGAATGTCGGTAGATATCATGAAACAAGCCAAAAAACACAACAACAAAAGTAAAAAAGAATTTGACACATCAATCTATTTGCAATTTCTTCTTGTTTCTTCAGTCCTTATGACCAGAATTATATAAGAAACTAACGCCAGAAATTTTATTTAAAAATAAAGAATGGAATAATGAAAGTAAAAGAACAGTAAAATGATGAAGAAGACAAAGTGGAGAAGAAAGCATAACAAATAACAATGAACTGCAATTTTTCTCTTGTAATTTTCTTTTATTATTGCCAGGTCTTGTGCCCTTTTACGGCCAAGCAAATGCTTCGCCTCCAAAATGCTGGGGTAGCAAATCACTACTCTAACAATACTACAACTTCAAAAAAAAAAAAAAAGAAAAGCAGATTACTAACCCAATATAACACTTAATGGACATTATAGCCTCGATAACATTCTTTTTTTGGATTTTTACGCAAAAAATAATTAATTTATTTAATAAACTAAATGGAAAAGGCTTTATTTGTTAACACTCCTCTTTGAAGCTATTCCTTTGCTCTTTGAGCTTCCCCATTAGATCTGTGCTTCACCTTTGGAAAGTGCCTTCTTGAAAATCTCTGCTAGCCATTCCCCACTACTGCACTGAGTAGAATGACTTATCCATCACTTTAGCTTCTTGAAAGAAAATGAAAATGGATCTTAATGTGCCACATCCTCTTGTGTTGGACTAGATTATTATCAATGATTTTTGCGAACTTGCTGGCACAAAAAATATGTGACCTAAAGGTGTAATTTATCCATGTCAATAAGAATTCACCTAAGCATAACAGCTTGATTAACAGCCACACAAGCCTTGATATAAACTCCAGTACTGTGGGGTACTGGGTCACTGTCTCCTGCTTTTGAGTAAGCCATGAGAAAACACCACTGCCAAAACAAAACTTACACAGATTGTCCTCTTTATCATCTAGGGAGCCCATCCAATCGCTTCTAAAAAGCCATTGTTTTTGAGTTCTTCAATGTAACATACCAAAAGCCTACATTTGTAGTGTTTTTGACATATCTGGCTATTGTGGACAAGTTGTAAGACTTTTATATGTACCTTAATAGCATGGTCTAGACAACTTTCATTCATAGCATGCTGGTGGCAGAAAAGTAATCATATTTACGTACAATATTTCTTCAGCTTTGCTGAATCATGCCTTAGTCAACTCATCATTTGGAACTGGGGAAGTGGTCCTGGCTTTAATTCTCCATTTTGAATTTTTAGAGAAGGATGCTAGCATACTTTTTCCGGTACAAACATCTTCCTTTTGATCAATCTCCAAGCCAAAAAGGTGATCCATCATATTGAGATCTACCATCTCAAATTGTTAAATAGCTTGTTTGAACATTACAATATCAGTTGCATCATTGACAGTGATGATCCATCATCAACATCCAAAAAAAGATTAAGGATAGAGTTTCATTGGGATTCTTACGTATAGCAATAAGACTTCTCCTAAAGCCATGCACCCTGAAATATGAATCAATTATATTCTACCAAGCACTTTGAGCTTGTTTAAGGCCATATAGAGCTATGATGAGTTTTAGGACTACTATGTCCTCTACCCTGGCAGTAAAGCTCAATGCCTGTGCAACATAAGTTTCTTTTCTCTTCCAGATAAACACTGAGGAAAGCCTATTTGATATCTAGAAGGTAGACCTTCACTTCTGAGCTACCATTGCATTGCAATATCTTGGTTGGATACGAGAGAAAATGTTTATTGTAGTCCACTTCAAATTGTCCTGAATATCATTTTGAAACCAATTCGGCCTCATACTTCACAACATAGTGACCAGATAAGCCACATGCTTGGGAAACAGGATGCGAGGGAGATGGACTACACCACCTAGCCTGAGATGAGTATGCAGGGATATACCTCCACAGTTCACTATTTTGGTATATGATTTGCTTGGATACAAAGATTCATCAAATACATCACACATTTCATAATAAATGTGCTATTATTGAATATCATCAGCATGATATTCGCAAAACTCAAAGGCTATAGATTATAAATTTGCCTTAACCCAAAACACGTTGTTTTCTTCCTTGACTTCAAAACCTCTCAACCTCTTCTTGCCAAAAAAGAAACTCTCTGTACCTCCCCAACAAAAGGCCCAAGGTCAAACCAAGAGAGAAAAAAATCAGGGCCCTGACCCAAAACCAAATGCCTAACTATCACAAATAAAGAGTTACATCTGCTAGGGTTTTGCACAATCTCCTATAGCCGCTTAGCACGGCCAACTTCTTTCCCCTGCTTTCTCTTTTACCTCTTAGCTTACCCAAGATAATGTGCTCTTCCTCCTCGCAGTGTGCATCCATCACCTACATGTAGGATAGTGCCAGTATAAAAGAATAAATGTTTGATTAAACATGACTATACAAAAGAGCATGACTATTAGAAAGAATAGTGGAGGCGAACGAAAGCTAGGGAACAAAATATTTGGCATTATAGCCATGAAGAAGTAGCAGCAACTTTGTGGAAAAGAAGCTCCAAATCGGTTCATGGGTATGCAGAGCCTTTTGTTGTGGTTCATGATTTCTTACGAACTAGAATGGTGTGAGCTATTCCGCTTAGACCACCATAACAATCCCTTGAAAATCTCCAGGATCATGCTCCCCAAAGACTCATCTTCTTTTTTCGGCAAGTCCCCAATGATTACATCACTAGATTATGTCATCTTTACTTTCTACCTACTTCTTTCGAGCTGATTGGTCTCCTCCAATGGGGTGCAACGTTGCTTTGCACTCTTTTTGCTCTCCTCTTCTAATTCCTCTTTTGATGGATGACAGAACAGGTTTGTCTGAATTTATGTGAGCTACATTGCATCAACTTAGTCCTCGGAGAGTCCTTACAGCACTGATAGTTCAATTATGTTTACGTTCATGTTTTGTTCCCGACAGAGCACAGACCAACACTGCAACATTTTGATAGAGATAGTCCAGTGAACTGCCTTCACATTGGAAATTAGTTTCTGAAATTTCCTTGAACATTAATAAACAAAAACTCAATACACAGAAGCAAGAATTTCGGCATAGAACTCACTAGCAAGAGCATTGTAGAAATCGCGACCAAGGAAACTGAAACCCACACTTATTCCGGTGGTTCCCAAAGTCAAAGCAAAAACAGCAGCCAACCGCAATCTCGATTGTAACTTATCCTCCGATGACCAATACGGCGCCGCTACTCTCCAAAACCTCCTCAACAGAGTTCTAATGTCTGGCACCTTTCTCGGTCCACCTCCATTCTCCTTATCCTCCTCCTAATTGCACAATCTTAAACAAATTTAGTTACTCTGAAACATTCAGACATTTAGAAAATATATAAATCAAAAAATTGCGATAGTTCAGTAAAAAAAAAATTGCAAAAAGACATAACAGAATTTCCCATCCTTGATAATACTGATATATAAACCAATAGTTTTACGGTTTATAGAGATATAAAAAACTCTCGGACAAACCTCATTTGCTGCGGGCGGTGCCGAGATGGACGAAGAATCAGCAGAAGAATACTTGGCTCTGCCACTGCTGCTCTCGCAACTATTTTGGTTGCTTCTAGAATCAGAAAATGGAGAGAGAAATGTTGGTTTTTTTTCCATTTTCATCAAATTCCTTCTCTTGCGACCAGTGGTTGAAGACATTGACGCCGTTAACCGTAAGTTCCTCTCCGATGAAAATAATATAGGTGGCGGTTGCGATTGAATCGAGCAGTTTGATAATACCACCATTCTTACAGTTATTTCGGTATAATTACTTGCCTTTTTCCGTGCTTTAAAATCTATTCCGATTGTTGTCGTCTCGCTCTCGCCTCTTTTTTCCCCTGTCGCTCATTCGAAACTGCTCATCCTGAGTTGCGGTTTCTTATTTCTCTCCTTTTTATTTTCTTTTTTTTCAAATATAATATGAGCCCCTTTATTTGTATTAAATATTTATGATTTTTAAATAGCCTTTCTATATATAAAAATAATTTAAAAAATAAAAAAAATTAAAATTTAAAAGAATCACAATTATTAAAAAAAAATTATATATAAATCACTGCTCACGATAACTGTACAGTCATACAACTCCACGTCATCTACAAGGCATCGACAGAGCCTATCCCTCTTCCATTCATGAAGCCCTATGCGATGCAGCTCGACTCAAACCTAATTTCCATCAATGGCGGCCTGGTCTACAAATCCGACGGGGCATCTCTATGCCGCCCTTTTGGTGTTTGTAGGAAGTTCAGGAGGATTGTAGAATGCTCAGTGAAGTCCGTTGATTCGGTGGCTGTCTCTCAGCAGAATCATCGCAAGGGGCTGAGTCGAATCGATGGGTTGAGTCAGGTATCGGGCGTGTTAGGCAGTCAGTGGGGCGATGAAGGTAAAGGCAAGCTCGTTGATGTTCTGGCTCAGCATTTCGACATCGTTGCTCGTTGTCAGGTCAACTTTTCTCTCATCAGTTTTCGAGGTTTCATTTTTCGGTGGATTCGATTATACTCTTGCTTTTGAATTCGGAGAAATAGAGTTGTGAACTTAATTGTGGGCATTATTTCTCATGTTGATTAATCTTAGTTTTTCATTTTGGATGAAGATTTGCATTTACACTTTCACGGTTATCTAATCAAGGATAATCATCATATTTTGTATGGGAAAATGTTCAACTTTATCCACATGATTTTGCAAATTTGTGCTCGATTCTTCTTTTTTTTTTTTTTTTTTTTTTTTTGCAATTTTGTTTCTTTAGCTCAATTTTGTAAGTTGGAGGAAATCCAGCATCTTAGGCTTCGTTGAAATTCTAATTTTTGACTTGGTATTCCTGTCGCACATAAAATTTTCCGGGGGCATCCCATGCTATAATCTGATTACATCATAGAATTTCGTTTGGTTCACATGATTGAATTTCATTCCAGAATCAGCTCCATTTCTTTAAAAATAAAAAAAATGTCATCCAATTTGTAAGTTTGAGGTAGAAATGCAAGTGATGAATAAAATTGCAATTGCAAACTTGCTACGAGCGAGTGAATAAATTTGAGGTTTTTCTTAATGGTTATGGATGCGTGGAACTTTATATGCTGCTAAGAGCTGTGAAATTGGTATATTATCATTTCTTATTCTGACTTGAAAAAATATAAATGAGAGGGGGATAAAGGGTATAAATGTTTTATTCTGACGTGACATTGGTATAAATGTTTTATTTTAATCTTCAATTTGCAATCTGGTGATTGGATTTGCTGTTCTTACATTGTGACATGGCCAGTAACTTTGTTGGATAATTAACTGACTAAGAATTATGGAATGTTTCGTGCATAATACAATGCTTACTTTTCTATTGGATTCATGGATAAAAATATTAGTATCGGTCATGACTATACAGAACATATCAAAATATACTTATCGGTATTGTAATTAGAGGAGAAAATTTTCTAAAAATCGCAATCTAATAGAGTCGTATCGATTAATATATCACAATATATCTTCGATACAATAACAGACTGTAATATTTTCGGGGTATCGAGAAATGTTTGTATCGAGAGATCTGGTACTGATACATATTGGCCGACATTTACATCAGTGGTTGGATTTATGCATTTTTGGAATCATCCGCGGTTCTTGTTTGACTTCTAATCCGAGATTGATTTTTGTGTTTGACACATTCATGTTTCCTTTCTTCTGCTGAGTGGGTTCAAATTATCTGAGTTAAACCAAAAGCTGACCAGATGACATGGACAGCTGCTATATGTGTGATTATGTTAATTTCTTAGCTATATATGTGACTATGTTAATGTCTAACTATGTTAAATAAGTATCAAGTATTATTCAGGATTCACATCTTGTAATTTTTTGGTTGCTCATGTTGTTTGTAGCTGTGTTGGAGTAAATGCTTATCGAATTGGGCAACATGTTCTTTTTTTTTTCGAAGGATGGATGTGGTTCGTTGGTGTTGTGGTGATAGCATGTTAGATTCGGTGTTAATGCCCATCTTTTAACCGGACAAGTAGCAATATTATTAGAAATATGAACTCAGTAATGTTTGTATGAGTTCTTGCATTGATTTTGCACATCAATATAATTGTGCTATGAGATTTTTTATGCAAATAGTACCCTGCCTTCTTGAATTTACTAATTAAATGGGAAAGAGATGACTCCATTGGTTTATAGAATACTTCAAGCTGTTCATTTGAGAATATTTCACCCAGTAGCAAATAATTTGTACAAAATTCAGGTAGTTGTAGATGATATAACTGGTAAATGCATTCGTCCCATCTGAAAAGAGGTAACAAACAGACTTGACAAAACCCAGAAATAAACCCTCTCCTTATTTACCAACTATTTATTGTCTAACCAAATCTATTTTCTGATCCATCTTATCTAAAAAAAACAAAAAAAAAAAATCAAGAAAAAAAACAATTCATTACCGAGTACACATTACTTGAATGATATAAAGTAGATTGAAATGTCGTTAAATCAAAATTGTTTTATTTATTTTGGATAGGTAAGAAAGTGAGGGAAGAGTTGGTGAGAATTGATCCCAAATACTTTGCCTGGGCAAGTTGTTTAAACTGATATTGCTTCCAGCTCCATACCTCCTTATTTCTGCTTTGCTATTCCCATCTCTTTGAGGGAGATATTCAAGCAATCTCCGAAGATTAAAAGAAACAATCTCAAATGGACCAAGATCAAATTTCGGGTCATTTCTTGGTGAACATGATCTGCCATAATCTCTTCGATTCCTTCATTTATGTGCCAGAATACAGAGAAAGTGTCATAATATTTGTTCTACATTGCGTAACTTATGTTTAGTAATTTATTAAAACTAATTAAATATTATAATCCTATATGATTTTGTTATATTTTATTTAAAAAAATTATTTCCTTTAATAGACTCCATCTTTGATAGAAAGAAAGGTATTTATATAATTAAGGAATCCGTCCTCTTCTTATTTTATAAGTGACAGAATTAACTATCATTTGTTAAGAATAATCAATAATGGCTATTCTTCATTATGAGGGGTAGTTTTTAGATTTAAATTGAAGAAAATTTTGTTAACTTTCATTAATTATGAAAAAACTATACACTAACTCTTCATACATAAAATTTTATGAACTCAAAAGAAAAGAGAGATAAGGGTGAAAGGAAATAAATCGATTCCATGTTCTTTGAGATAAGAACATTACACTTGAATTTGAGTATGTTATGAATATTTAATTCTATAGTATCAAATTGTAAAATAACGTGATAATTTTAACGGCCCGTAAATGATTTAGATCCCATAAGTATTACAAATTTTTGTTAGGAAAGTTGAAACCGAGGAACTTCATGGTATAGTTTGAAATACATACCTCCTTGTGTTTAAGATTGAAGCATTTTGATTAATCTGGATGGCAGGGTGGATCTAATGCCGGACACACCATCTACAACTCAGAGGGGAAAAAGTTTGCTCTTCATCTTGTTCCTTCTGGTATACTTAATGATGAAACACTGTGTATCATCGGCAATGGAGTTGTGGTGCATCTTCCTGGGCTTTTTCAAGAAATCGAGAACCTTGAATCTAATGGCGTCTCCTGCAAGGGTAGGATATTGGTTTCAGATCGGGCCCACCTGTTGTTTGATTTTCATCAGGTAGTTGATGGACTTAGAGAATCTGAGCTCGCTAAATCATTCATTGGCACTACAAAGAGAGGCATTGGACCATGTTATTCGAACAAGGTGACCCGAAATGGCATAAGAGTCAGTGACCTTCTTCATATGGATACTTTTCCTCAGAAGCTTGAGCAAATATTAATGGACGCAGCCTCTAGATTCAGAGATTTTAACTACGGTCTTGAAGTTCTCAGGGAAGAAGTCGAAAGGTACAAGAGGTTTGCTGAGAGATTAGAACCCTTCATTGCTGATACAGTGCATGTCATAAACGAGTCGGTTTCACAGAATAAGAAGATTTTGGTCGAGGGTGGTCAAGCAACCATGTTGGATATTGACTTTGGAACGTACCCATTTGTGACATCATCTAGCCCATCAGCTGGCGGGATCTGCACGGGCCTTGGTATTGCGCCTCGGACACTCGGTGATCTCATTGGAGTAGTAAGTGTACGAGTGCAGATATTTTCCTTTTGCTTGTCTTAATGAATTTCTTCAATACCCTATAACGCTTAAGTATCTATGAATAAATATATATTAGTTGTGATTGAATGAAGAAAATGAAGAAGTAGATTTAAGAGAACACAGTGTGTGGCACTAAGAAGTGTTTTAAACTTGTTTCAACACTATGAGGATGTTGCACTGAAATAAATGAAATGAAGAAAACCCATTCATATAACCGACCCTACATGATAGGAGACTGATTTAAGACTTCATTATTGTTGTATATCCCTGATCCTTTATCCAAGGATTTTCCCTGGCTTTCTCTTTCATATTATCGTCGCTGTGTAATAAATGCATACTATCACTTTGTTGCTGCAAAGGAACCATGTTTTTGCTTTTCATAAGCAGATTTTGATGCGGAAAATGTTGGTCTGGTTTATCGAAATGCAGTTATTTAATTAGTTGAGGAACATTTATGTAGAAAACCTACTTAATAATGAAAAGGTACCTGTAATCAAATACTATTGTTATGATCCTTTTAGTGAGGAGACTCCGGGCTTAAATATTCACCTAACGGTTAAGATTAAAAATTTGATAAATGAATTATGGAGATTGCCTTGACTGGTTTAAATGGCTATTGAATTTTAACCATTCATTCATTCAACTTCTAATCTTTATCGTTGAGTAAATATAGGAGACTCTCTACTGCAAGGACTATAACAGCTCTCATAATCAAAAGCATTTTTCGGCTATTTCTCTAAGTTTCATGAGATATTTTTTTCTCATAAGTGAAAATCCTTTTCAAGTCTCTAGTTTAAATGCATGGAGATTGTATCAAATGATTTAAATAGTTATTCAATCTCTATCATTTATCCACACAATTTTTAATTTTGTTCATTGAGTAGAAAGGAAGCCTTCCCATTGGGAGGACCATAATAGCTCTCGTAATCAAAAGTATTATTTGGCAATTTCTCTCGGTTTCTTAAGATAATTTTCCTCATAGGTGAAAAGCCTTTTTCAAATCTCTGGCTTAAATCATTCTCTTTTTCAGGTAAAAGCTTACACTACAAGAGTTGGTTCAGGTCCCTTCCCAACAGAGATATTGGGTAAAGATGGAGACCTTCTCAGGTTTGCTGGTCAAGAGTTTGGGACGACGACTGGTCGTCCTCGTCGTTGCGGCTGGCTAGACATTGTTGGATTGAAGTATTGCTGTCAGATTAATGGCTTCTCATCCTTGAATCTCACTAAACTGGATGTCCTCTCCAACCTTCCCGAAATCCAGTTAGGCATTGCATACAAAGATGTCGATGGGACACCAATCAAATCATTCCCTGCAGATCTCCGCGTTCTTGAGCGCTTGAAGGTACACCAAATCTTCATTTATTTTCTATTCATGGGTTCAGATTTGTTGGTTTTTTGTTATTACCGCTTTTATAATCAAAATGCAAGGAATTAGGGGACATCAATGCAGCCGCGGTTCCCAGAAATTAGTGAGCTCCAAGGCTCTTAACCGTTGGAGGAACTGAACTACTGGGTTCCTTGGGAGAACCTTGGTAGAGCCAAATTCCCGGGAGTGCCTGGATACTTGCAAAGGTCTAGGGCTTTTATAGAGTGCCGAGTTCCAAGGCTCCTGATACACAGAAACTTGAACTGTTGGTACCAGGGGAAGAACCTTGGTCGCACTGAACACCAAGTTAACCACGGTTTCGAGAAAAAACGACTGACGTTCGAGGCTCTTGATAGCCGATAGAGGGACCAAATTGTTAGAATTATCTTACATGGTGGGACACATCTTTTATTGAGAAGCTATGCCCTTAAATAATTAGATGTCACAATTCAACATAGTTTTAATATATTTTATGGAGAAGATATATCCTTAATTTACCTGTTTTTTTATAAAAGGAATGGCATTTATATAATCAAAGAATCGGTTCTTTTTTTATTTTATAAATGACAGAATAATCCATCGTTTGTGAAAGAAATTAGGTAGTGGTTTTTCTGGATTCCCTTAGTTTTTTAGATTTGAATTGGAAAAAGATTTGTTAATTTTTCATTAATTTTAAATTTAAGAAGTAAATAGTACACCAACTTTTCACACTTGAGATTCTGTATTTCCGCCATTAGATATATGTTTCCAACGAAATTGACGGTTCCTACTGTGTTACCGGTGATTTCTGACGCATTTTCTGCATTCGCGTAGGTGGAATACGAAGTTCTTCCGGGATGGCAGGGGGATATATCCGCCATTAGAGACCATGCCAAGCTTCCACAAGCTGCGCAGCGGTACGTGGAACGGATAGAAGAGCTAGTAGGTGTTCCAATTCACTATATTGGCGTAGGCCCTGGTAGAGATGCCCTTATTTTCCGGTAGTTCGTTGTCTCAAGTTTCAATCTTTGAATTTGTCCCTCTGTGTTATCGTCTCCATAGATCAGAAGAGAGTTTGCCATGGAAAGAAGCAACATATTAACTGGCGTGCCCTTTTTAACTTCATTTTCTATTTGAATCCTACTATGCCAACTTTGAGTGACAATTTTTCTTTCTTCCTTCTTTATTTATTGATATATTTATTAAAAATAACATTTATACACCCAATTATATACTATAATGTTGGGGTTCAACACCCGAATTTACTTGATCTGACACAGCAGAACAAACCCAAACCTCCCGTCAACTGTCAACCGTTAAATTTGTAAGCAAAAGAAATAAATGATGTACAACGATTTTTAACTTGAAAAATTATTTTCAATTAAGAAAAAAATCACATAACAAATTCTAAATAAATTTACTATAAATAATGTCGGTTACAAGAAATTTCTTCGAAATCCCTTCTCTTTGAATCATAGTAAATAATAATTAAATATAAATTTTTTTTAATACATCCAATGACCCAAAAGAGAAATACAACGAGAAAAGAGTAATTAAACGAAAAATATGTTTCTAGAACCACCTCTAGAACGAAGCACTCGACCTTGGCAAAAAAATTAGATATCGATCGAATATTGAATCTCTTTTTCTTCTATTTTTTTTTTCTCTTTCTATGTGCGGCGTCCATTATGAAAAAAGATTTTAGAATCCTAATTCTAAAATCTCGTTCGTACGATTTTATTAACCCTAGGCATGTTCGAGTGTTCTGCAAGCACCACTTGAGCGATGAGCCTTTGGAATCGGCACTCAAGCATTGATCGAGTGTACAGCAAGCACGCATGCATTGAAATCTGCACCTCTTCACTGCTAGAGCGAGCCTCGAGCATCCAATTCGACCCTCGTGTCCTGGCTGCTCACCATGGCCAGGAGGCAACCTCTCTTTTTATTTCTTTTATTTCATCTATCTACATCCATGGATGGATGCAGAAGTTAGTGTGTAAATAATATTTCTTTTGTTTATTTTACTTTGGATGATGTCAACCTCTCTTTTATTTACAACCGTCCTATAATTTACTCTTTACAAATGGGGTTTATTTTAAATTGCTGATTTCTTTCTTTCTTTTTTTTTTTTTTTTTTGGGTAAAATTCTAATGGGACCTTTATGTAGATACTGTAAATGAATTGTAAATAAGTGCAACATCTATACTACAACGCAAATGATTTGTTTATTATGTCATCTATACTATATGATAAATTTTCATTTGAAACTGTATGGTAGAACTCTTACTTTGTAGATCCACAATTGCATATCTTACTATTTGAATTCATTCTAGTAAATTTATGGTAGATAGCAGACCCAAAATTATAGAATTTAGGTATGGGTCTTTTGTTACAAATCGGAGTTGGGGATTTTTTCTCATAGAAAAATCCACCATGGTAGTTTGTTATATCCCTTTGTAGTTACTTCAAATTTTTTTTCTCTCTCTTTATTTATTTATTATTATTTTTTTCAGAGGACATTGTCATAAATCTTTTAGATTAATAAAAAATTGATGGGTCTAATAGTACATTAGACCACTTTAATCCCAGGCCCAATTGTTAGCGCACGAAGAAAAGAGAGGGCCTAACAAGCAGCGGCCAAAACCCTAAGAAAGAGACCAGTTTAGCCCAACCCAATCACGACTGCAGTGACTAAATAAGGTTGAGAGAACGATTGGCCAAAGAGACAAGCATCATCGACCCAGCCGGAAACATAGACAAACAAACAATCAGGAAGCCTCTCTACTAGAGTAGTCAGGACATGTGCATGTAGTAGTCAGGACACGCATATATAAGCGTTGTCTACAACCGTCATAAGAACAGTTTGACGAATGCATTAAATGGACCACTCACTATCGTACATTCGTTACAAAGTGACAACTAACAATAGCGGCTCCCATTAATGCCATAGCGGCAAGCAAATCCTGATGGAACACCAATCATAGGTCTCGGCACCAAAGCCTTCTTCACAATGTATTACAAATACTCCTCGTTATCGCAAGAAAAAGAGGAGGGAAATGGTCGAAGGACCTTGAAACGCAAGAAAAGGGGGAGATGGAGAACCTCGTACACACAGAGAATCCTTGACTAAACAAACCCTCAAGCGAGATACAAAGATTAAGAAAGAACCAAGCTCTCTTTTCCTCTCACCGTCCTTCCTATCCATCCCAAAATCCACTCATCAAGTGCATCGCTAGTAAGTCGCTACAGTCAAATGCCTTCTTTCCTCTCTAAACCGCTCCCCATCAAGTGTTATCCAGTGAGCCACTTACCAAATACTCTCTAGTGAGTTACTCCAGTTGAGTACCGTTCTCCCTCTCTAAGACACTATCCGTTGAGTGCCTTCTGGTGAGCCATTTATCGAGTACCATACATCGGAGCTCAATCCTCCATTTTCCCAGACTGCTCTCTGCCAAGAGCATACAGGAGTATAGTCCTCCTCTCACATCCTCCATATAAATACAACTCTATATTTTCTCACATCTTCCTTACATCTTACTATTTCTTGTATAAGATTTTTGACTTAAATATCAAAAGATAAATCAAAAAGCAAATCTTATCAATCCTTTGATCTTTCATTTGCTTTTTGTAGTGCACAGATTTCAGATTAATTCGACCCGATTTAATTAAAAAAACAAACCCGCTTTAATTTGACCCGTAATAAAAGATCGAATGACTCCCTAATTCATACCATAACTCGGATCTTGGGATATATCAAAATTATATTTGAATTTTTTTTTCCATCTTAAATTATATTTTCCAAAAGAAAAAAAAAAACTCATTATTGACTTCCATCATATAATACATAAATAAAATCT
>JAODPA010119806.1:0-18256 GCA_025585075.1 Nepenthes mirabilis | reverse complement strand
GGTAATTTGGTGGAAATATAACAACTGATTACATTAAAAAATCGTCAATTAAGCAGATTAAGTAAGATTGAAATAACATACAAAATCTATTAGTTTAATAATAATCCTGGTCAATCAAATAAGTTTGGCCAACCAAATGCCCGAATCAGAAATGAAAATCAAGATGGTCAATCGATAATCTTTTTTTTTTTTTTTTTGGTAAGTAAGTGATTTGGATTAATGGGAGAAACATTTTACAAGTAATAATTTATCACCAAGTGTTTTTCCGACTTGGGGATAAACTATAAACGCTAGAGCATGCCCTGAATACATTGATACATCGTATGAAACCAACAGAGAAACAAAAATGCTGGTATTCACTCAATACAATCAAAACGCTCCAACATCTGTAGAGTAGTTCCTAAACAAATCATGCAAATCCATGGGGAGTACCAAAAATTGGCAACAGGTAGAAAACCAGTCACCAACTGCTTCAGCATCAATGCCAAAAAGGAACTTCATGCCAGCCTTGGGCCGTTCCTGCTCCACTTCATGAACCAAATCCGAAAAGCCAGCTGCAACATCCTACATTAGTGCATCACCAATTTCCATCTCCAGCAGCATCGGCAGCAAACAAACTATGATTTAACTCCAAGTGTTTTTTCGACTTGGAGTTAAAAGCATAATTGCCGGGGAATGCCCCGATCACCTAGTTACATAATGATAAAACATTAAAAAGAAGCATAATCTATGGCAATTCTGTAGAAGAGCCAGCTTCAGCAGCTTCCAGCATTAATCCAGAAGCACTGAACAACTGCATAATTCTGCACCCACTTACACCCCGACAGGGCAAAGACACAGCATCAGCATCAGCAGCAAATCTGGAATCAGCAGGCTTCAATCACATATGATAATCCCAAACCTGCCTTCTTCAGCACCGACCTAAATAGCCATAATCTGCAACTATCCGGTACAGCCACCCAGCAGCAGCAGCCACTTAATCAAAGGCCAACACGCCAATCGTTTGCGTTCCAGCCATCAAAAATACAGAGGACAGTTTAGAGATATCCACTGTAAATCATGAACAGCAGTTCTGTAGCATAATTCTACAGCATGGCAGGCCCAATTTCCACCCCCAGCAAAGGCAGCAACAACAATTGCATAAGGAGGTTCATCCAACCTAAGCACCAGGCGCATTTTAACAGACGGGCCAACAGTCCAGCGCATTTCAAGCAGCTTCAGCAGTTTCCAACTTACTTACCAAAAAAAATTCAGCAGTTTCCAGCTTACAGTCCAGCATCCACAGCAGCAGAGCCTCCAACATCAGGAGCAGCTGCACTCCAGCGACAGCATGGACCAAAGAGCCAGAATCGGCAATTCCTGCACCATCATCCATCAACTGAGCACGAAGGAGCAGATCCAACATATACAGTCAATCCCACATGCTGCAATCCAGCAGCAGACATCTCCAAACCCAAAATACCTGCAGCTTCCTCAGCTTAACCCGAGGAACTCACTCAAGTGCAAGCCCCAGCGGGGCATATACAGATAACAGTTCTTCAGCAAAAACCAACATCAAATAGAGAAATTCAGCAATAAAATAGAGCAAGACAGAGTTTCCAAGAAACCAGCAACCCTCGGCAGTTGCAGACCATACAATGCTCCACAGATTGGATACAAACCAAATCAACAAATTCAACACTTCACCAAACAAAGGAGCCGCACAGCTGGAGAGAACATCAGCAATGTCGAGCAGATCCGCTACTCCACCGCATCGATAGGATCTTCTGCATCCAAACAGGCCACGCCCATCTCTTCAGCATCTCAGCCTTGGCATTGTCCCAAGCCAGCGCTGCACGGGCATCCCCCTTCCTGTCCAATAGGAGGGAAACACAAAGGCTGAGAATCATCAGAGCCACCAGCACAGGACCTTCGTCTGCGATAGAACCATTTAGCAACGCGAGAGCCAATATGAGCATCCGACAGCTGCGTCCGTAACAAAGAATCCATCTGTAGCACACCAGAAATGGCAACTCTGTCCAAGAAATATAAACCATATAGCAACCACAGCCATTCCGCAAGGTAACCAGAACAGGGAATCTCAGCCCCAGCAGCCAGAGCATGGAACCCAGCTAAAATCGGAGGCGAAAAACCCTAATAAATCAATTTTCAAGGCTAAAATTTGAAAACGAAATTTAGAATTTGAAGCAAAAATGGTAAATAAAAGTAAAACCAGAGAGTAGCCAGAGCTCCTCTCTGGAACAGCCGCAACAGAAGCTACAGCTAAAAGCGAACGTCCGTTTCGGACAGCGGTGGCATAAGCGACCGAGCGTACAACCATAGGCACGATCCGAGAAGAAAGGGATGCGATCCAGTGAGAGCATCAAATCCTCAGAGAATGAACGCAGACGAGGCCTCAGAGGACGCCTCAGCCCGATCTGAAGTCTAGATAGGTAGAAAGAGGGGGAGGGGGAGTCGAAAACCGGGGAGCAACCAAGAGAACGGCCATGGCCGGCTCCAGCGCCGCCCGGCCAGAGGAAGCAGAGCCCTAAAGCGCCACGCAAATTTGAAATCTCACAGGCGCCAAAAGCCCTAGAGAGAAGAGAGAGAGTTTCTCTCTCTTGTCAACCTATAATCATGCATGCTGTAATGCCAAAAAATAACCAACAATTTATTATAAATACATAACAATAACCAATAATAAAATAAGACGCAATTTTTAAGTAAAAATCCTCTTAAGAATGATAGGAAAAAAATCATATGACGATACGTCCGAAATATTTTTACTATACAGTCAGTTCAGTTACACAAACCCTATAAATATAATTAAAATATACTTAGTAACAAATAGACCGAGTAATAATGAGTATAAGATGAAAGGATAAAAATTTAATCCATATTCCATTTGATGTAACATATATGGCCAGTAGCCACATTATAATAAATACTTACAAGTTTGAGCAATATGCCCCTGCCAAAAATGATTCTAAGAACGTGTCTCTGCTTCATATAACTCATGTTCATTTGACATAACATATATGGCCATTCACATCCATTCTATTTTTGAGAATTTCCTACTATAATCCAACTACGCATAGCGCTATCCATTGTCTTGATTAGTGAATATTGTATTATCATCCACAGATCGAAAGGAAAAAATACTAAATGTTTAACAAACACAAGAAGTTCTTAGCAAGCCAAATGGAATAAATGAGCGAATATCATATATTGACAAGTGAAGAATTATAAGTCAGTTGTATTGGATTGCAAAGTGGTGTTTCTGAAGTTGAAACTAGCAAATTTCAGCTAATATAGAACAATCTTACTGTCACATAAAAGTTCACCCTCAATCAATTAATAACTAATGATATTTATTTTTTCTTTCGGCTACATTATATAGATATGGGCTCGAAGTTTAGCACCTGAGGAATGATGAAAACCCGTTGCCCAGAATCAGAAATCAGCACATTGTAAGGTATATTGTTGTCTTGAAGGCAAATGTAGGAGCCAGAAATTGCTTCGGAAAAATCTTGCAAAAAGTTTCCACCCTCGAAGATGAAACCCAGCACTGGATAATTTAGCAGCTCAGAAATCTTCATCCCACTAATTGTATTGGTTAGTTTCTGGGTGCAGGCCTTCTCAATGGGGAACGGAAGAGCCAAGTAATAAGCCTGATCCGTGAAATTATGGCAAGAACATATCAGGATCAGCAGCTGAGTCAACAAACCATAGAAAATAATTCAAGATGAAATAATCCTTGCTTCTAGCACTGATTTAAAAAAATCAAAATTTCCTTCTATTTGTGAGATTGATGGAAATATTGGCCGATACGTAACGATATTGGGACCCTTTAATACGGATATTTCCTAATACTACGAAAATATAGAAATTTATCGGCCGATACAGTCTATTAATTTACAATTTTTAGAAAATATTTTCTATCCAATATATCCAATACTAATATGAATATCTAACATGTCCAAAACTGACAAGGTCGCAACCCATATATACTAATATTTTCATCCATGTGTGTGACAGACAAATTTAAACCTAACACAAACAAGTCAAATCAGGGTGCAGTGAACAAAAGGGACAAAATGAACAAGGAAAGAGAAACCTAGAAGTGAAGATGGTTGATGGTAGCAAATGCACCCAAGCTATTGTAACCAAGCCTGAACATCTTCCATGCCCATGTGAAGAGCAAGCTTAAGACTTCCATGATCAATCCTTTTTGGCATGCACTTTAGAATAGAAGGGATCAAAAGCACATGTCCATATTCAATAAGACTGACCTGTTTAGGTTAACTCAACTTAAAAAAGGCTTATCACATTTATGTCAAATAAATTTTATATATTNNNNTAATTATTGTCAGATTATCTATTAGAATTTTTACAAACATATCTTTATTAAAAAAAATAATAATGTTTATAAAAAAATAAAATTGATGGGTACAGTATAACCGGCCCAGGGAAAAACTGCTCAAACCGTTTCGTCTTATCAAGATGGTTATCACTGGTAGTTTTTGGCCGCTGGTTACTATGGAGAAAAATAACCACCTCCGCCTATATAATGATCCTCATTCCAAAGAAAAGGAAGGAGAGAAAAACGGGAGAAAACCGCAAGGAAAACCTCCAAAAACCTCCAAGAGCCAAAGAAAAGAGGGCCAAAGAGGTAAAAGAGAGAAGGAATAAGGCTTGAGAGGAATAAAAAGGAAAAGTTTTGCCTACCAGCCTTCTCTGAGCCATGTGCTCATCCCAGAATACTTATCCTCCCTTAAAAAGGATTCTCTCTCTATTGACTTCCATGCTAATCCACCACATATACATCCTCCATTTATCTTTCTATATTTTTGGAAAGACATCTGACTTGAGCGTCGGACAGTTTATGGTGGGAGCAATTCCCGCCGACCTCTAACCGCTAGTTTTCAGTTGTGTTGTACAGGACTCAGATTCAAGACTACGAAGACGGATCCGCGTCAGATCAACCAACAAGAAGATCCGATTTGCGGCCCCTGATCCGTAGGACAATCCGAATTTCTGGTACGCAACAAAAATATATTTTAAAATATATTTAAGGCTGATGTCACGTTAAGATACTAAAGAATTGACGAATCATAACAAATTAAAAAAAAATTTTCAAAAGTGGCCTTTTCTTTTTTTTTGCCATTATTAATGGTAATTTGGTGGAAATATAACAACTGATTATGTTAAAAAATCGTCAATTAAGCAGATCAAGTAAGCTTGAAATAACATACAAAAACTATTAGTTTAATAATAATCATGGTCAATCAAATAAGTTTGGCCAACCAAATGCCTAAATCAGAAATAAAAATCAAGATGGTCAACCGATAATCATGCATGTCATAATGCCAAAAAATAATTAATAATTCATTATAAATACATAACAATCACCAATAATAAAATAAGACGTAATTTTTACGTAAAAATCCTCTTAAGAATGATATGAAAAAAATCACAGGATGATACGTCCGAAATATTTTCACTATACAGTCAATTCAGTTACACAAACCCAATAAATACAATGAATATATATTTAGTAATAAATAGACCGAGTAATAATGAGTATAAGATGAAAGAGTAAAAATTTAATCCATATTCCATTTGATATAACATATATGGCCAATAGCCACATTATAATAAATACTTACAAGTTTGAGCAATATGCCCCTGTCAAAAAAGATTCTAGAAACGTGTCTCCGCGTTATATAACTTATGTTCATTTGACGTAACATATACGGCCATTCGCATTCGTTCTATTTCTGAGAATTTCCTACTATAATCGAACTATGCATAGCGCCATCCATTGTCTTGATTAGTGAATATTGTATTATCATCCACTGATCGAAAGGAAAAAATACTACATGTTTAACAAACACAAGAAGTTCTTTGCAAGCCAAATGGAACAAATGAGCGAATATCATATATTGGCAAGTGAAGAATTACCAATCAGATGTATTGGATTGCAAAGTGGTGTTTCTGAAGTTGAAACCAGCAAATTTCAGCTAATATAGAACAATCTTACCGTCACATAAAAGCTCACCCTCAATCAATTAATAAATAATGATGTTTATTTTTCTTTTCGGCTGCGTTACATAGATATGGGCTCGAAGTTTAGCACCTGAGGAATGATGGAAACCCGCTGCCCGATCAAAAATCAGCATATTGTAAGGTATATTGTTATCTTGAAGGCAAATGCAGGAGCCAGATATTGCTTCGGAAAAAAAGTTTCCACCCTCGAAGATGAAACCCAGCACTGGATAATTTAGCAGCTCAGAAATCTTCACCCCACTAACCGTATTGGTTAGTTTCTGGGTGCAGGCCCTCTCAATGGGGAACGGAAGAGCCAAGTAATAAGCCTGATCCGTGAAATTATGGCAAGAACATATCAGCATCAACGGCTGAGTCAAGAAACCATAGAAAATAATTCAAGATGAAATAATCCTTGCTTCTAGTACTAATTTAAAAAAATCGAATTTCCCTTTTATTTGTGAGATTGATGGAACCATTGGCCGATACGCAGCGATATTGGGACCCCTTAATACGGATATTTTCTAATACTGCGACAATATCGAGATCTATCGGCCGATACAGCCTATTAACTTACAATTTTTAAAAAATTTTCACTATCCGATACATCGAATACTAATATGTATATCTAACATGTCCAAAACTGGCATGGTCGCAACCCATACCAATATTAATATTTTTATCTATGTGTGTAACAGACAAATTTAAGCATAACACAAACAAGCCAAATCAGGGTTTACTAATATTTTCATCCATGTGTGTGAATGACAAATTTAAGCCTAACACAAACAAGCCAAATCAGGGTGCAGTAAAAGAAAGGGACAAAATGAAAATGGAAAAAGAAACCCGAAAGTGAAGATGGTTGATGGTAGCAAATGCACCCAAGCTATTGTAACCAAGCTTGAAGTATGGACTCCCAGCTTCCATGGCCATGTGAAGCGCAAGCTTAAGACTTCCATGATCAATCCTTCTAGGCATCCCCTTGAGAATACAAGGGATCAAAAGCACATGCCCATATTCAATAGGACTGACCTGTTTACGTTAATTCAACTTGATGGGTACACCAAAAATGGGCTGGCCCCACAAATGTCAAAGGCCCAAGACGACGATCAACATTCTAACAGCCCAATTGGGAAACGGGCCCGAGAGCTGAAAGGCCCAGGGCGGTCAACGCTGGCGTTGACCGTCTGCCTTACGCATATTGGGCCCAAAGAGGCTTACTACAGTAATGGGCCTAGCATACTCAGGCCCATAGCCCATCAGGCGGTTAATAACTGACGCCCTTCACAAGGGCCGCCAACATGCATGTAGGCGGTCAACTCGAACGTTGACCGTCCGCGTTTTGCTCGTTGGGCCCTAATGAGCCCTTCTAGAGTAACGGGCCTGACTCGTTTAAACCCACGAATCCTCAAAAGGCTAATAATGATTCTCCAAGGATAATCCACGATCACGACTCAGACCAAAAAGGACATTGACCAAATTGGCGTCATTCAAAGAATGAAAGCGCCAGATCTTCCCAATTCCTTGCCAACCAAGGCACTCCAACGGTAACATGCTGAGGAGGGAAGAAACCAACTTGGAAAGTTGCTGGCCGCCTCACAAAGAAACAATCACGCTCACCTTGGCAACTGGCATTCGCTCCAGAAGGCAAGCCAGCCAGCCAAGGTGGACAGAGGGGATCACGCCTTCTAAAGGAGGAAGATCACCCTCTCAGCCATAAAAATAAACCCTAGAATCATCATTGAAGAGGACGGACTCTCATCTATGCTTCCATTGACGCGGGAAATTACTCACTAACTGCATACGCTTTCTGGGATACGCACCAGTGCTCTCAGAAACCAGCTTACTTTGCCATCGACATCCTCCAACAACCCTAAGGCAACAAGCGAGCCCTCACTGCCGTTTACTGCCTTCCCACCTCCAAGATCCAAGAAGACCTCACGTCTCTCTTACATCTGGGTCAAACACTCTTTCTCTTCTTTTCACTCTCTCAGTTTCAGTTGCTTTCTGTTGAAGACTGTTTTACTGACTTGAGCGTCGGAATATTTTCGGTGGGACAATTTTTCGCCGAACACGTTGACCTCTTGTTCTGTTTAGTGGTGTGCAGGATCCAACTCAGGGAACGAAACCGGAGCCACGACCAGAGGATCACCCGAATCTGTTCGAAGTTTGGATCCAGAGACGTATCATTGGCGCCGTCTGTGGGAAACGCTTACTAAAAGCCTACCACAAAATCTGCACAAACTCTCTCTGTCACCTTCTGATTCTGCGATGGTGAACACGAGAGCCCAAGCTAGTGACCTGCTAGAGATACTGCTAACCCCGACTAGGACCACGCTGCTGGTGCCATGGTCAATCGGGCCGCAGGTGGAGTTCCACCGCCTTACTTTCAACAACTGGTAGAGCAGATGCAGGCCAACAATCGCTTGCTCCAATTACTTTGTGCGCAAAACGAGCAACGACAACAAGCGGCTCCACCAGCAGTCATTCCCGCTCCTGCCACCAAAAGGGGTGTGGCCAAAGGAAGAAGAAGTTGGCCAAAAGGCCCACGAAAGCCGGAGACAATCCGGCTCCAGTGTCTTCCCGCGTTCCTGGCCAGAACAGGCCTATGGAACGCTCCGGGAGTACGTCTCCGACAGAGAGCCCAGAAAGAAGAAATCCCCGATACTCACGGGCAGAAGACAACAATGCAGTCCAGGAGCGAGCCTCCAGGACTGCCAGGTCCACTGGAGGCAGCAGCCGACCGGCTGCTGAACCCGCCAGAGACAAGACAGAGTTGAGGGATTACCTCAACTCCAAACGATCAGCCAACGCCACTCGCGCCGATCCGCGAGTGGACCAAATCTGGAACCACGTGTTCCAGAATGACGAGCGCGCCATCGACTTGGACAGATCTCCTTTCACTGCGGAGATCCTGAACCATCCACTGCCATCAAAGTTCAAGATGCCGTCCCTTGACTTATACGATGGGGGCAGTGATCCGGTTGACCACTTGGATCACTTCCGCACCTATCTAAGTCTACAAAGGCTAGATGACTCGGCAATGTGCCGCTGCTTTCTACTCACCTTGAAGGGAGACGTCAGAATCTGGTTTCACCATCTCCCTTCAGGCACTGTCGGCAGTTTTCGTGAGCTCACGGACCTCTTCCTGGCTCAGTACACTTTAAGTCGACGGGAAGAGAAACAGCCGTGGCACCTCTCCCACATAAAGTAGAAACCGGGAGAGAACCCACGGCGTTTCCTGGATCGCTTCGTGGCTGAGGCCATAAGGATCCCCAGGATCACAGAGGAGATGAAGCTGGACAGTTTCATCTCTGCGCTTACTTTTGGTGACATTTTCAAGCACCTCGCTCATAAGAATCCTCAGACCTTCCGCGAGGTGGAATCCATCACCAGGGCCTACACTGCAGCAGAAGAGGCCAACGAGGCAAAACATCCTGAACGGGCGGATCAGCCTCGGCCGTTCCCTGGTGAGGGGAAGATAAAGTATAGCGGCGGAGAACACACCCGCCAGAAGCAGCGCCGGACTGGGCCCCTAGAACGCAGAGACTACGGGCCCACTAGTTTCACACCTCTGACAGACACGCGCGGCAACGTCCTTATGCAGATCCGTGGAGAAAATTTCCTAAAATGGCCCAAGCCACTGAAAAAAGACTCTAGAAACCAGTCGAAATATTGCGACTTCCATCGCTCTGCTGGCCATTCGACTGAGGATTGCAAGACGCTGCAGAGGGAGATCGAAGATCTGATTTGCAGGGGTCACCTCACGAAATTTGTTAGAGGTCCTGGACAGAACTCAGGAGCGGCTGATGAAGAGAGGCAGGAGCAGACTCCTCCCCGAAACAGGATTGCGGCAGGGGTGGTTAACATGGTCACCACCCGACCTGCCGAGAACCCGGCGGACAGCAAGGAGCAGCAGACTGGGAGGAAGAAGCCGCGTACGGTAGATAATATGATTAGCCTTAGTGATTATGACTCAAATCATGTCATGTCCCCCCATGCTGATCCCCTTGTAATCTCAGCACTTGTTTCAGATGGCAGTATGGACTACCAGCTGAAACGAGTCTTTATTGATAATAGTAGCTCTAAGGACTTACTTTACTTGGATGCATTCTTTAAATTAGGCTTAAAAAAGAACCAATTAAAACCCGCTGAAGGACCTTTATACGGCCTTGACAATGAACCGGTGCCCGTTCAAGGGACAATCCAACTGGAAGTAACCCTGGGCACCTATCTGAAAATAGTAAGTCGCATGCTAACCTTTCTGGTAGTCGACCTGCCCTCTGTTTACAACGCGATACTAGGAAGGCCGTGCCTAACGACGTTCGGGGCGGTCACGTCGATTCAACACCTAAAAATAAAGTTCCCAACGCCTTATGGTGTCGGAGAAGCTCTGGGCGACCAGGTCACTGGGCGGACCTGTTACATGGCCCAGATTGCCCCAAGCGGCAGTACTAAGACGGTTGGAGAACTCGACCACCGGGATGAGACAACCCTCCAGCAAGCGCAGCCTGGGGAAGCCACGGATCTGATCCCACTGGACCCGGAGGAACTGGATAAGTGTGTCCAGATCGGCGGCTCACTCACCGGGCCACAGCGCAATGAGCTGATCGCGTTCTTGTGAAGGAATGCGGACCTTTTTGCTTGGATGCCGGCAGACATGCCTGGAATCCTAGCAGAAGTAATGGTCCACAAGTTGGGCCTCGATCCTGACCGAAAATCGGTTAGGCAGAAGCGGAGGAACCACTCCGTTGAAAAACTGATCGCCATCCGAGAGGAAGTGAAGAAGCTGCTGGACGTAGGCTTCATTAGGGAAGTCCAATATCCAGACTGGCTCTCTAACGTCATCCTCGTAAAGAAAAGCAACGGGAAGTGGTGAATGTGCGTCGACTTCACCGACATCAATAAGGCCTGCCCAAAAGACAGTTTCCCGTTGCCTAGGATTGACCTACTAATTGACTCCACGGTTGGACATGAGCTGCTCAGCTTCGTGGACGCCTACTCAGGTTATAACCAGATTCGAATGAGTCAGAAAGATGAGGAGTATACCTCGTTCATGACAGACCAGGGCACCTACTGCTACAAAATGATGCCCTTCAGACTAAAAAACATTAGAGCAACTTACCAGCGACTGGTCAACAAAATGTTCGTAAAGCAGATTGGTCGTAACATGGAGGTCTACGTCGATGACATGCTCGTCAAGAGCAGAGTCACCGGCGACCACATACGTGACCTAGAAGAATCATTTGTGGTGCTCCGCCAGTACCAAATGAAACTGAATTCAGCCAAGTGCGTCTTCGGGGTAGCCTCCGGGAAGTTCTTGGGTTTCATCGTCTCCCAGCGGGGGATCGAGGCAAACCTAGAAAATATTAAGGCCCTCGCTGACATGGCACCCCCCACGGAACGTCAAAGACGTCCAACGATTGACTAGGCGGCTGGCAGCTTTGTCCCGCTTCCTTGCGAAGTATGGTGACAAGTACCAGCCCTTCTTTAAAGTGCTAAGAGGAATGAAATCCAATGGATTTCAGTGGACGGCTGACTGCCAGACAGCCTTCAATGAATTGAAGCAGTATCTGGCCAGCCCGCCACTGCTAGCATCACCCAAGGATGGAGAGGAGCTGTACCTTTACCTGGCAGTATCAGAAGTGGCCCTCAGCTCCGTCCTTGTGTGCCAGGAATCCGATACCCAGCAGCCGGTCTACTATGTGAGCAAAACATTAACCGGCCTAGAAACGCGCTATCCACGCGCTGAAAAATTGGCTCTGGCACTTATCTTTGCAGCACGGAAATTGAGGCCATACTTTCAGGCACACCGCATAGTGGTCCTTACAGACCAGCCGCTGAAAGACATACTCCAGAAACCAGACGTTTCGGGACGGCTGGTAAAATGGGCTATCGAGTTGGGTGAGTTCGATATCGAATTCAGGCCCAAACCTGCCATAAAAGCGTAGGCTCTGGCTGACTTCATTGTCGAGACCACGACCCCGATTCACGAGGAACAGCCCGTAAAAAATGCAGGACAGCCAGTCGAAGTTTCAGAATGAACGCTCCACGTGGACGGATCGTCCACGGACGGTGGCAGCGGAGCAGGGGTGGTCCTTACGAGCCCTGATGGATTTGAGGTTAAGTATTCCCTCAAATTGGACTTCTCGGCGACCAACAACGTCGCCGAGTATGAAGCCCTGCTAGCCAGCTTATGATTAGCAAAGGAGTGCTCTGCCAAGGGGTTGGCAGTTTACAGCGACTCCGAACTAATCGTCAACCAGGCTAACGGGGGCTTCGAGGCAAACAATCCTTCCTTGGCCAAGTACCTGGCAAAGGTAAGGGAGGCCATCTAGGGCTTCAACAAGCTGACCCTGGCTCACGTTCCTCGAATCGAAAACTGGAAGGCAGACCCGCTGGCTAGAGCTGCCGCTACCGAAAACCTAGAACAGTACTCGAGGGACATGAGGGAGATCCTGAATGCTCCCAGCATAGAAAAATAGGAGGCGATAAAAATTTTCGAGATGGAAAACTGAATGACGCCCTACCTTAGATACTTGGCTGACGGAACACTCCCAGAGGACGCCGAGAAGGCCAAGCGAATTAAAAAGACAGCCGGCTGGTACACGGTAGTCGATGGGCTGTTGTATCTCCGCGGATACTTGACTCCATACCTCTGCTGTCTATCCCCCGAGGAGGCGGACTACGCGCTGAACGAGGTTCACCTCAGGATCTGTGGATCACACGTAGGCGGGAAAAACCTGGCCTTCAAGATCATGCGGCAGAGCTATTATTGGCCCTCAATGAAAAAGGACGCGCTTGAGTTTGTAAAGAAATGTGAAAGTTGCCAGCTTCACGGCAACCTTCACCACCGGTCGTTCGCTGACCTGAAGTCGCTTCAGGCTCCATGGCCCTTCACGCAATGGGGGCTCGATATTCTCGGCCCATTTCCCATTGCCACGGGGCAGAGGAAGTTTATCATCGCGGGTATCGACTACTTCACCAAGTGGGTCGAGGCAGTCCCGCTAGCAAAAATCACGGAGCACAATGCACTGGAATTTCTTCTCCAAGGCATTGTCTGTAGGTTCGGCATCCCAGAGGTCGTGGTGACCGACAACGGGACCCAATTTTTAGGGAAACGCTTCACTAAGTATTGCACCAGCCTTGGGATCACGCAGGTCCACACTTTGATGGCATACCCCCAAGCCAACGGGCATGTGGAGGTCACAAACCGTACGTTACTTCACGGGTTAAAGACTAAACTGGAGGACACCGGGGGCTCCTGGGCTGACGAGCTCCCGTCCGTCCTCTGGTCTTATCGGACAACATCGAGGGAACCAACGCGCAAGACACCCTTCAGCCTCTGTTACGGGACTGAGGCAGTGATCCCGGTCAAAATCGGGCTTCCAAGTCTCAGGGTGGAGTCTTTCGACCCACGGACCAACTCCCAGAAAATCAAGGAACACTTAGACTTGCTAGAGGAAGCCCGCGACACCGCCAGGATACAGATAGCAGTGTACTAACACTGAGTTGCCCGGTATTACAATAAAAAGGTGAAAGCTCGGCAATTTGACATTGGGGACTTGTATTTACGAGGCGTCAAGGCCACAGGCAAGCTGGCCGGCCGCAACAAGCTCTCTCCCAACTGGGAGGGACCTTTCCTTGTCTCCGCCGTCCTGCGAAACGGAGCATACAAACTCCAAAACCAGGACGGGAAGTTGATCCCACGAAAGTGGAATGCAACCCACCTAAAACGCTACTTTCAGTAGGGAACCCAGGTACGCACTTACCCACTTGTGTACATTCATTCGCATGCTTGTTGTAATTTGGTAAAATGAGGAGTTTACTTAGCATATAGAATCCTAAGCTTTGTGTGCATATATGAACTGCGTTTGCCTTGCAGGTTTACCCGACCTAGACTCCCCCTAAGTCGGGAGGGTCATCACCCTCTCGTTAAACCCTAGTCATCTAAGTGGCCCAGAAGTGGTCTGAAACCCTGGTCATCCAAGTAGCCCATAAGCGGTCTTAAACCCTAGTCATCTAGGTAGCACATGAGTGGTCTGAAATCCTGGTCATCCAGGTGGCCCATGAGCAGTTTGAAACCTTGGTCATCCAAATGGCCCATGAGCGGTCTGAAACCTCGGTCATCCGAGCGGCCCAATAGCAGCATACTAAACCTTGGTCATCCAAGTGGCCCGATAGCGGTCTAAAAACCTTAGGGGGCAAGTATGGCATACGCAACGACCTCCTCTCTGGGAGTAGCAAGGTCAGTCAACGACGGTCGAAGGAAGAAACATTTCTTCTCCAACATTGGCAGCCCAAGTCTTCACTTGAACGGCGCCACAAGGCTGGTTAACACAACCGTCTACCTAGCTTAAGGATCTTATTCCTTAGGCAGCCGGGCAGCCAACCGGTTGGCTGCCCCACGCACTAACCTTCTCGACAAAAGGGTAGCGTGATTAAACAATAACGAGAAGCGTCCCTTCTCTGACGCTGACTGCCCAAGTTTTCACTTGGACAGCACCGCAAGGCTGGTTAACGCAACCACCTGCCAGGCCTAGGGACTCAGCTCCTTAGGCAACCAAGCAACGGTCACCGGCCAACCAGGTTGGCCGCCCAATGCAACGATTCACACAAACACAAAAAGCAATAAAAGACAATGGACACCGGACTGAAAAGAATTTTCATTTTATTGCTCATAAAGTGTATTACAATTTACATGAGATCCAAAAATGCAAAAGAAACACAAAAAGCTACAGGGGCAGTGAACCACCCTGGCTGTCTCGGGGCTCTCCCTCCAAATCTTCCTTACGTTGCGCTGCGCGGTTTCTCTGATTGATAAACTCCACTGGGAAGTCAGGATCGATCAATCGTACAACACGCCGTCCAATGTTGAGCCCCTCCAACAGCAAGGCGTGTAGTGCTCCCCCGACCTCATGGTGGCTCATCTGAGTGGCCAACTCGTTCTCTGGGGCGGTGGCTCGATCTGCAAGGCGCTTATTGCTCACCTTAAGTCGATCCTCCTCCTCCTTCAAGCGAGCGACCTCGGCCTCAGCTCAGCATTTTCTGCCTCCATGCCCGCCAGGACAGCCTCAAGAGCAGCGATCTGCTCATGGAGCTCCCCTCCTGAGGCGGCCAGCTTGGCCTCCAGCCAGGCGATCTCATTCTCCCGGTCCGCAATAATGCGATCGTGTTGCTCCACTTCCCGGGAGATACCTGAGATCAACCTCCTTGACTGCACAAGACAAAAGCAAAACGTAAGTCATAAATACGAGGGAGGAAAAAGTGCAAGGAGGTTATTGCAAAAATCATACCTCGTAAGTCTTCCTCCTGAGCCTCACAGGCCTGGACTCCAGACCTGGCCCAACTGGCGGTGGACCAGTTGGTGGTGGACCAGGAGATGATGAGCCAGGAGCATCCTCTAGAGCCAGGCACACCGCTGTCTCATCCAAAATACAGTCTAAAAACTCATCATCATCAACAGCGGCGGACTCTACCCTAGCAGCCTCTGGAGCGGTCGCAGCAGGCTTCCTTCTCCTGGCTGCCTTTGGAACGGCTGCTGGTGGATCAGCTCTCGTCGATGGCTCCACAATAAAAACGCGCGAACCCTCAGGCACGTCGCAAGCTGGCTCCTCCGCCGATTCCATCCAGGCAGCGCCTGGAACCACCCTCCCCGCAAGCTAGGCCAGGATGACTCCTCTGGCCTCCGCCAGCCTATCCTCAAAGGACTTCCCCACTCCAGAGGTGTTGCCGGATCCGCCGCAGATTCCGGCAGCCACAAGGTTAACCTTTGACGAAGACGATGAGGGCGTGCCAATTACCCTCTCAGTAGTATCCTCCGTGGGCCTTGGGCGGATGATCACACCCATTGAGTCTTCAGGTCTCATCATCATAATCGGAGGGTGTGGCTTCTGAGCCGGTGACGGAGGCCCCCATTTAACCTTCTTGGTCTCCACCTGGGAAACCAAGAAGTCCCTCTTGAACTTGTCGGGGTTAAACCGTATGGCCTTGGTCAACCATGCGTAGGAGGCGCTCTCCGTCGTAGACGGGGTACCAAGGTACGCCTTCGGAACCTGGCCACAGCTCCTCGCAATAGGCCATTTCTCTCTCACTTTCACAAAGAAGAACCGATTTTTTCAGTTATTCAGCGAATCATGAATGACCGTGTTAATTTTTATTCCCGTACGGGGATTGAGTGAAATCCACTCCGCCTCCTGGTTCACTTTAAATACAATTTTAACGCCAGACATCCTAAATTTATGGCCAAACTTTCGGAAAAAATTACATAAAGTGCAAAGGTACCTTATTGCGTTGGCATGGAGCTGAGCGATGGGAACTCGTAGAGCCGCCACGATCGACTCCAGCTCTTCCGACAAAAGCAGACGGAGGCCGCTCCTCAGATGGCCCTCGTAAACGGTAATGAACCACTCCGGTGGAGAAAATGCTTTATTGTCCTTGCCTGGAACTCTCCAGGCCATCTCCTTGGGAATATTAAATTCAACACACAATGCCTTAACATCGTTTTCTCTCAAGACGGACGAAAAGTTTGCGACTGAAGCCATAATCGAGCGGAAGCTAGGGTTTCTTTTGGAAGAGTTCGTCTGAGAAACGAGAGCGAGGAAGACGACGGTTTGAACCCCTCCGGTGGAGAAAAGGCTTTATTGTCCTTGCCTGGAACCCTCCAGGTCATCTCCATGGGAATATTAAATTCAACACACAATGCCTTAACATCGTTTTCTCTCAAGACGGATGAAAAGTTTGCGACTGAAGCTATAATCGAGCGGAAGCTAGGGTTTATTTTGGAAGAGTTCGTCTGATAAACGAGAGTGAGGAAGACGACGGTTTGAGAGCGTAAGTAATTTCAAAATACGGAAGGGAAACTTAAGCGCCAAGCATAGAAATCCCTCATTAAGGACGCTGTCAGTCTTTCCACGCGTCACCTCCTCACTTGACCCTGCAAAAGGACGGATCTCTGGCGCAGAAACCCCTCATTAAGGACGCCGTCAGGATCGCCACGTGTCACCTCCCAACTTGGCCTTAGGAAAGGCGAATCTCTGGCGCATAAGTGGCCGGGATATCCTCCCAACCAAAGGAAGACACGTGTCGTACTCAGTCAGGCAAACCGGCTAGTGGCCACGCAAGACTTTCCCAAAATTGGCCAAGATGGTCAACAATTCTGGTACTCCGGAATTGACCATGACGGTCAACAATTATGGTACTCCAAAATTAACCAGGACGGTAAACAATTTTGGTACTCCGGAATTGACCAGGACGGTCAACAATTCTAGTACTCCGGAATTGACCAGGATGGTCAACAATTCCGGTCAAACTCTCCCTCACGCCTATAATGCGACTTCATGAGGTCCTCAAAGAAGGCGATAAGAGGCATCCCATCATGAACATACTAGAGGCCAGAAATCTGACCACCAGCATGGGGGGCTAGTGATGGGTACACCAAAAATGAGCTGGCCCCACAAAGGTCAAAGGCCCAAGATGACGGTCGACACTCTAACGACCCAATTGGAAAACAGGCCCAAGAGCTGAAAGGCCAAGGGCGGTCAAAAACTATAAAATATAAGCAAAATTTTTGAAAAAAGGGTGTCTAATATGTCTTCAAAGTATATCTGAATTTTGAAAAAAAATTGGACACGTGTGTCTAAATGTGTCGAGAGAACGTCAATGTCTAATATTTGTCGGATATTGATACTTCAATCTCGAAAAAGTTTCTTCATTTTTTAAGTCATACAAAAAGCATAAAAGAAGTTCCCCAACAAGCCAAGCTAGCTACTGATTAGTGGGAAAATTTTAACAAAGAAATGACAAATACATAAATGACAAGTACGTATGATATGAGACCTTAGATTAGCAGGCGGCGACGTCATATCGGAAGAGGCCCCTTTGCATCCGGTCCTCCCACTGTCACAATAGAGTAACAATGAGCCAATTTATGAACCACCTCTCTTTCATACAAAACAGACTGTCGAGAAATTGACAACCTGAAAAAATTTATGACTCTTAATTTTAATCATTTAGACCAAAAAATAATAATTATACTCATTTATAATTTAAATTGAACCAATTAAAAAATAGACAAGATGAAAATCAGGCTCTAGCTAGAGACGAGTTAGGTTTAAGTGAAAATTTATAACTACTAAGTCCGGTCATCATGCTAAATATCATAATTGTGTCTGTACATAATCCAAATCGAGCCGGTTTGACTTGGTCCAAAGACCTTTTTAATTTTATG